>JACEEZ010008567.1:385000-402500 GCA_016584305.1 Chionoecetes opilio
GCGCCACGCGCCATGCTGACCCCTCACGTGAGACAAAACATGTCGAGCACAAATAGGGATTGAATGGGGCTATCAGATGGCGAAGACCGCTTGTCAATCGGAAGCGGGATTCCAAAGATATAAGCTCCTGAAAAGCGTGATGGTCGGTCGGTCGGTCGGGTCGTCAGCTTATATGTGAGAAAAATTCTGTATCCAGTGAGGACTCGCGAGCGCTTCGCGCTCGCTCGTAATAAAAAAAGTAAAAGACACTAAAGAAATGCCATTACGAGACTCTGAAGAAATATGCATGAACTTAATATTCACTTAAACTCTTCGCCATTTAATATTTTGCGAGACAACATTTAACATGAAGCATATCCATAGAAGCGGATTTTCATTAGCTTTCCATTGATATATTTAGTTTTCTGATAAATGAATTAGCACCATGCATAAATTAGCGTTAACTAAATAAATAACATCTTTAATCGGATCGGCAAGGTAAAAAAGTGTTCCATGAATACAGTAAATTATGGTTTATCAGTATAAATTATACACTGTTTTCGGAAGGGAAATGGGAGTGATGTTCGAAAATGTCAGGAATCGCGGCATTGGACCTCTACTGGAAATAACCCAAACTGAGTAGCAAGTCCATACAGTAGCATACATTAGTCTTTGCTAGACCATAAAATGGAAATATTTTTGTGTTAGAAATGCCATGCGTTATGACAACTTAACGTAATATCAGCAGTTAAAGGAGATCATGTCCAAGAGACTAGATAGATTAAATAATCTGATGAAGTGATTGTGCGATTAGCATCGCACAATCACTTCGAAAGAAAGAAAGAGCGGAAATAAAAGAGCGGAACATAATTGATAAAAGAATTAAAAGTTTCACAACAAAATGTTAAATGGTCGAGAAGGAGGCCCAAAAAGGGATGGTCACTTGCTTGAAATTTTTTATCACAATTGCTTCAAAGGTTTGCTTCCACAATTTGCTTCACAGTTTGCTTCAAAGGGCTGGGCACTATTACACGTACTAAACTACCCACTCTGGATCCATTGCTGGGTTACATGTGAACAGAATGCGATGATAAATTCAAAAAGTATTTAGTTAACATGCTTGCCAGTTCAGTCCAATAGCAGGCAGGGTATTCACTTTTGCAATGGTGCTAACTGTTTTCATTGCCGATAGATTTCTGTTTTTGTTTTTTTACTGTTCAGAGTTTCTCAAGTGGCGTGTTGTTGCTGTTAAGGTTGTATATAAATGCAACCGAATCAACAAAATTAAGCTATAACTTCGTAATATGTTTTCATATGATTACATACATAAAATAATATGATATAACTATACCATGTAATAATAGAGTTTTCATCTTACAGTTCCGGCAGAACGTGAAGTAATAGCTAAAGAACGAGCCAGCGGGTCATATCGAGTGAGCGCCTACTACCTGGCTAAGATGGTTGGGGAACTTCCCTTGACTTTCACTTTACCAACATTGTACTTCTTCATCTCCTACACCATGATGGGCTGGGATAACACTGTCACTGGTTTTATGCTCCTCGCCATGTTGCTGCTCAATACTTTAGTTGCTCAGGTAATAATTTCCATTAACAGGAAATATACATAGTATTGGAAAAAAAATTGAACTCTTTGAAAGCTTATGTTTCTCATGGAAATAAAGATACAGCACAGACACTCCCCTTTTTACAAATACAAAGTCTGGATTTCATAGCATATACTTAACTAAACCATCATGTCCCAGAAATGTAGGAGTGGAGCTATTGTTAAATATACTAATACATATTGAACCATAGCGTCAATGGAGGGTAGTGCCATTTGGATGTAGTAGCTGTACTGTGCAAACTAATTTTTACAACGCTGTGTACTGTATTTTCTATTAACAAGAGAATCGTTGCTGATAAACATTTTGAATTAATAACAAACTCCTGGAATTAATTATGTTCATAAATACACTTAATTTATACATTTAATTCAAAGTTACGCTCATCATGAAATTTAATTCATAACAGTTCATGTTTATGTTGAAAATATCACAGTTTGTTACGTCAGAGGCATACGTCCGGCAGAAAATTTGTGCTGAAGTTTAAACTTTTACTGAATATTCATTCAATGCTTATAAATAAATGTCTTTATTTGTTTTTATAGAGTGTAGGATTGCTGATTGGGGCGGTGTGCTATGACCTCCAAGTTGGCATCACCATAGCAGCCATATTCACCCTCTTCACACAGCTCTTTGGTGGATACCTTACAACTCGAATACCACCTTGGCTGGCATGGGCCAAATATCTCTCCATGGTCCATTATGCTTATCAAAATATGAATATCATACAATTCACGTATGGTTTAGACATAAGGTAAGAATTAGTTCATCAATGTTTACAGTTGCAAATATGAGTTGCATCCCAAAGTTTGTGCCTTAGTATTCCTTATCTTGCACCTTAAGTCATAATTTCATCAAACAGAAATTATAATGTTAAGGAAAAGACTAGTAAACTTCGATATATAATGCTTTTTGTTTTTGTGCTTTTAATGTTAAAACAACGAATGAGAGAAATGAGAGTAAAAAAACTGGCTAATTTCATGAGTGCTTAGGAAATTTTGAGGAAGAAAAGAAGGTGGTGGTGATGGGGTATATGAATAGAAATTCTGGTGATGAGAATGTAGATTAACTTGTTGATAGATGGGGTGTACTGGGGAGAGACATGAGAATGGTGATAGTTAGGTAGAGGTATGTGCTGAGAGTGGAAAATTTTCAGCAGATTTTCATTTTCTAAGGTGATATATACATTTACATTCGAAGGCGCTACAACAGACTATATTGGTTTCAGGATCTCATTCTTAATGACATTTGTTCTTTCTAGCATACATTGAAATACGTGTATTGAGGGAAAATTCGTTCCAGGCTCACAACCAAGACCAAAGTTGCCCCCTAACAATCGTCTAAGACTAAATACTAAAAGATAATCTATATTTATCTTTTTATCTCTGACACTCGTTTCTATTAATTTGCCCGTGGCTCCCGTGGCACGGATTGCCGTAACAGAAGATTCTCCATTTATTCCGCTCCTTGCATTAAAAAGGAAAAGATGGGGGCATACGCTAAGCTGCGCGTGGCCTAGGTGCTCACCTCCGTCTTATTGGCCTTGGAGCCTGTGGTGCGTGACAATCCCCTACCCCGGAACACAGGGCTAGTGTGACATCCGGGTTACCCCAGTTACCTTCCCCAGGTTACCCTGGTACCCATTTATCGGCCAACCCCGAAAGGAAGGATAAACAGCTGATTTGGCTGTACGCAGACTGCCCTGGCCGGGATCCGAACCTGGGCCCGAAGATTTGTAGCTGGTGCACTAGCCACTACCCCACGGAAGCGTAGGCTTCTTGCATTACCTTCTTGCATTTTTTTTTCGTCGTAAGAGATTGGCCAATGACAAATTAAAAGTAACAAAAATCCCGCCAGTTGCCATACCCTATAAAGCAGACAGTAAGAGACTTCCAAAAGAAGATGGGTCAATTTAGTTTGAGAGGTGTCTTGACACTCCGAAAAATAAATATGAAGTAGAAAGGTGGAAAAATAGAAGCAGGAAGATAGTTCCAGAGCTTAGCAGTGAAAGGAATGAAATCGAGAATATACTGGTTAACTCTTCCATTAGTAAGATGGACAAAATAGGGATGAGAATAAGTAGAAAGTCTCGTGCAGCGAGACCGCAGAAAGGTGAGAGGCATACAGTAGCAAGTTCAGAAGACATGTGAGCATGAAAATAGCGGTAGGAGATAGCAAGAGTAGCAACGTTGTAAAGGTGATTTAGAGATTGAAGACAATCAGTTAGAAGGGGATCAGATGAGACGAAAAGCTTTTGACTCCTCCCTGTTTAAAAGAGCTGTTTGAGTGGATCCCCTCAAACATGATGCATGCTCCATACATGGGGTAGATAAGGCCCCTGTACAGAGAAACTATCAGAGAAACTGGGAGGGAGAAAAAAAATGGACGCAGACATCACAGGACATCTAACTTTGAAGCGGATTTAGCAAGATATGATATGTGCAATTTCCAGTTGAAATTTCAAGTAAAGGACAGCCCAAGAATGTTCATTGTATATATAGAAGAGGGCTACAGCTGAGTCTCATTGAAGAATCGGGGATACTTGTCTGAAAAGTTATGTCGAGTAGATATGTGAAGAAATTGGGTTTTTGAGGCATTGAACAAAATAAAATTAGCTTTGCCCGATTCAGATATTAAAGAACGATCATAAGGTAGGTGCTCTGCATCTCTCCGTGGATCACTGATTTCCTGTATAGTTGAATGTCTAGTGTACGACGTTGAAAAATGCAGGGTATAGTCATCAGCGTAGGGGTGTGTGTATAAAGCATTGAGTTAGACTTAGAAGATCATTAATGAATAGTAGAAAGAGAGTCGGTGATAGGACAGAAACCTGAGGAACACCACTATTGTTAGACTTGGGAGAAGAACAATAACAGTCTACAGTAGCTGCAGAAGAACGGTTAGAAAAAAAATTTGAGATGAAGGTGTAGAGAGAATATAAACCGAAAGAGTGTAGTATGGGAATAAAAAAATTGTATCAGACTATATCAAAAGCTTTTAATATGTCAAGGGCAACAGCAAAAGTTTTACCGAAACCCCTAAAAGAGGATGACCAAGATTCAGTTAGGAAAGCTAGAAGATCGCCAGCGGATCGCTCTTAGGAAACCCAAATGACGATGAGATAGAAGATTGTGAGCATATAGATGCTTAAGAATCTTATTAAGTATAGATTCAAAAGCTTTAGAAAGACAGCAGGTCAAAGATATAGGACGGTAGTGTGAAGGATTAAAACGGTCACCCTTCATAGGAACAGGTTAAATGTGAGCAAACTCCCAGCAAGAAGAAAAGGTGGAAGTATTTAGGCAGAGGCGGAAAAGTCTGACCAAGTAAGGTGCAAGCACAAAAGCACAGTGTTTTTCAGAACAATAGGAGGGACTCCGTCAGGTCTGTAAATAAGCCTTCCGAAGATCAAGGCCAAAGAGGGCATAGAAAACATCATTACGAAGAATCTTAATAACAGGCATGATATTGTCAGAGGGCGGAGGAGGAGGAAGAAGAAGTCCTTCTTTATCCAGAAGGGAATTTTGAGCAAAGAGTTCAGAGTTAGAAATGAGACAGTTGTGGAGCCATCTGGGTGAAGCATAGGAGGAAAATATGGAAAAAAGATGTAGTTTTAGAGATGTGTTTTGGCTAGGTGCCAGATGTCACGAGAAGAGTTGGATCTAAAAAGATTTTGACATTTTTTATTGAAGAAGGTATTTTAGCCAAGTTGAATAATAGATTTGGCCTGATAACGGGCAGAGATTTATAAAGGGTATGAGTTCCAGGAGATCGATGGCTGTAGTACTGTATGTGAGCCGCTTCTCCTTGGTATCTTGGACAGCACGAGAGCTACCTGAGACAAACCAAGGTTTATGGGCTATGGTTTAACCTTTATGGGTTAGAGAAAGTGTGTGGAATGTATGTATGTATGCCAGAGACAATGACCTCAGCTATGCACCGTGCACAAAGAGAAGGGTCTCTGACGCGGAAGCAATAATAATTCCATGGAAACTCTTAGTTCTACTGCTTAAAGTCCTCCCACTTTGCTGAGTTGTAATGCTAGAAACACCTCCGCTTAGGTGGGTCCCGAGGCGACACTGGAGCGATAGGTCAAGTTACTGAAATAAGATTGTGATGGGAGGCTCTGAACGAGGAGAACAGTTTCACAAATTAAGCTGAAGGGTTAGAAGATAGAAAAAGGTCAAGAATGTTGAGTGTATATCTAAAGCGGTCAGGAATAATTGTAGGCTTCTGCACTAGTTCATCTAGGTCATGGAAGTTCGCAGAGTTGAAGGCTTGTATTCCAGGTCAGTCAGTGAAAGAGGATGATAGCCAATACTTGTTGTGAACATTGAAATCCTCAAAAATGTAGATTTCAGCATCAGGAAAATGAGTTAAGATGTTATTCACTTTAGAAGTTGAAATGTTGAATAATTTTGCACAGCCTGAGTAGTTAGAGGAGAGATATCCAGCACAGATAAGGTTCGTGAGAAAGTAACATTGTGTCAAAGCCAGATTGTAGAAAATTCAGAAGATTCGAGGCCGTGTGTTTGGGGGAGGTAAGGGTGACTTAGATAAACTTAATGAGTGGGTAGTCAGATGGCAGACGGAATTTAATATTGATAAGTGCAGCGTTATGAATGTTGGTAGAAAAAAACTGGTAATAGATACACCATACGCAATGTATCGCTGAAAAGATCAGAAGGTGAGGAAGATCTGGGAGTGCGGGTAGCCGCAGACCTCTGTCCTAGGAATCAATGCATTGAGGCTAGAAATCGAGCTAACAGGGTGTTAGGATTCATTACCAGAAGTGTTAAAAGTAGAAGTGCTGAGGTTATTCTAAAGCTTTATTTGGCACTAGTCAGACCTCACCTAGACTATGCGGTTAAGTTTTGGTCTCCATATTACAGGATGAATATAGCCTTGTTAGAATCAGTGCAGAGAAGGATGACCAAAACGATTCATGGGATGCGTAACTTTAGTTATAAGAAGAGATTGAAGCTATTAAATTTACACTCACTCGAGAGGCGTAAAGTAAGAGGCGATCTAATATAAGTTTTTAACTGGATGAAGGGATATAATAAAGGAGAGGTAGGAAAAGTTCTTACGGCTAGTAACCAGGGTAGAACAAGAAGTAACGGATTCAAGCTGGAAAAGCGTAGATTTAAAAAAAGAAATAGGGAAAAACTGGTTCACAAATAGGGTGGTAAATGATTGGAATGGACTCAGTAGACAGGTAGTTAGTGCTGAGTTTTTAGGGAGCTTTAAAAGGAGGCTAGATAAATTCATGGACGGGGATGAAAGGTGGATGTAGGTAGTGTTAAGTAACAAGAACTACCTCGTGTAGGGCTCACGGCCTCTTGTAGCTTCCTTATTCTCTTATGTTCTTATGTTCTTATGTGTGCACGAGAGCAAGTGATGTCGCTGCGCACATATACGCAACTGCTAGCTTTTGTTTGAAAATGCGAATAGAGAAAATAAGAGGGAAAAGAAACAGGGACAGCTGTCAGTAGAAGCAGACACTTGGGTTTCGGTGAAGAAAATAAGAAGTCTAGAGGAAGCGAGTTGATGTTCTACAGATTGGAAGTTAAATCTAAGTGAGAGAATGTTGCAGAAGTCAATGTGGAAAGAGTTGGAGGAAGTGTCAAGATACTTGATTTCGCTAGCTAGAAATTGGGCCGACCTGGGGACATTTATGATCCTATTCCCAGATAGAGACTTCAAGACTTTTTTAGTACATTTTGCCATTCTGAATAATTTTGGTTGAAGAGCATGTTTGTGTTGAAACGTGCATGCAGGTGTGCAGTGCAGTGCAGTGTGAGTAGTAAGAGGAGTTACTTGTCTGTAGAGGGTAGGCAGTGGCGTACCGAGGGGGGGGGGGGGGCATGCGGCCATGCCCCCTCCCTTTGCAAAGAATAAATTATAATATATAAATATATTTATAATATATATATATATATATATATATATATATATATATATATATATATATAATATATATATATATATACAGTATATATATATATATATTATAATATATAAAAATATTTATAATCTATAATAATATAAGCGAAAGTGTGTGTCTGTGTGTGTGTGTATCTGTGTGTCCGCGACAGGTGCCGCCCCCAGCGCCCCAATCCCATCATATGGCACAGTTTTGGAACCAGGTCGACCAGGGGAACATTTTAAGCCCACTTGTGGGATGATCCGATCACCTTTTTTTTCTTTTTTTTAGCAGCCTATTAGCGAGAATTGTGGAAAAAAAGTGGGTTGCGAGAATTGAGGAAACCTTGATGTAGGGTGATGGGTAATGGGTGAGTGAATGGGTGGGGTGATGGGTAATGGGTGTGGGGTGATGGGTGAGTGAATGGGTGGGGGTGATGAGTTGGGGGTGATGGGTGATGGGTGAGGGAATAGGTGGGGGGTGATGGGTAATGGGTGAGTGAATGGGTGTGTGGTGATGGGTAATGGGTGAGTGAATGGGTTGGGGGTGATGGGTAATGGGTGAGTGAATGGGTGGGAGGTGATGGGTAATGGGTGAGTGAATGAGTTGGGGGTGATGTGAATGGGTTGGCGTTAATACATACATTTCTACATCCATGATTTCAGGAAAGTTAGAAGGGGCTATCTGGAGAGTGTGTTTGGATGGGCCTTCGGCCCACCAAACACAGGTGGTGGGCCAAAGGCCCACCAATAGCCCTCCGCAGGAGCTAGCCAAAAAGTCCGCCCGGAGGGCGGCTTTGCGGCTAGTATATAAATATATTTATAATATATAAATATATTTATAATATATGAATATATATATAATATATGAATATATATATAATATATAAATATATTTATAATATATAATTATATTTATAATATATAAATATATTTATAATATATAAATGTATATATAATATATAAATATATTTATAATATATAAATATATTTATAATATATAAATATATTTATAATGTATAAATAATTATAATAATAAAATATATAGAAATATTAATAATATAAGGAAATTATTTAATGTTATGTGTATTAGTGTCGATATAGTGCGCCCAATGCTAATACATCATATGCAATATGTACTAGGTACGAACAGTGATAAAATATAAGCGAAAGTGTGTGGTTGTCGGTGTGTTTTCTTGTTTTCCGCGACAGTGCCGCAAGTGGCAAAAAAAGTTGGAATTGGGAAACCAGTGGCGATGGGAAATGTAAGAACTGGTGGGTGATCGGTCACTTTTGGGTGTTTTTAAGGCTGGGGAGATTGGGTAAAAAAGTGGGTTAGGAATAGTGGGGAAACCTTATGTAGGGTATGGGTAATGAGTGAATGGGTGGTGGTGATGGGTAATGGGTTGGGGTGATGGGTTGGGATGGGTGATGGGGTGATGAGTTGGGGGTGATAGGTGATGGGTGAATGGTGGGGGTGAATGGTAAGGGTGAGTGAATGGGTTGTGTGGTAATGTTCTGATGAATGTTTAGGGAAAGTGAATGGGTATATGGAGATGTGTGATGGATGGGCGGCCACAATAATGGTGGGAAAGGCACAAGAGCTCGAATGGCTTGCAGTAAAAGTCTCCGATCGCTGTTTCAGGAAGTTTAGAAGGTATAAGGAGAGTTTATTATGGATATGGATATCAAAAAGTGGGAGCCAAAGCCCACCAATAGCACCTCTCGCAGGCTAGCAAAAAGTCCCTGAGGGCGGCTTTGGGATATATATAAATATTTTATAATATATAATATATATAATATATAATATATATATAATATATAATATATAATAATATATAATATATTATATATATATAATTTATAATATATAATATATTTTAATATATAAATGTATATATAATATATAAATATATTATAATATATAAATATATTATAATATATAAATATATTTATAATGTATAAATATATTTATAATATATAAATATATTTATAATATATAAATATATTTATAATATATAAATATATTTATAATATATAAATATATTATAATATATAATATATATTATAATATTAATTAATAATTATAATGTATAAATATATATATATAATATATATATATATATATATATATATATATATAATATATATATATTATTATTATAATATATATATATATATATTTATATATATATATATATATATATATGTGGTCTGTTATGTATAATATATATATATATGTGGTCTGTTATGTATAATAATATATATTATATATTATATTATAATTATATATATATATGATAGTAGTTCTGTATGCTATAATATATATATATATATATAAATATGTGTCTGTTATGTATAATATATATATATTCATATTTGGCCCCCCCCTTTTAAATTTTCTGGGTACGCCACTAGGGCAGGCTGCAGCTGCTCTCTCATATAGCTGAGTGATATGTCAGGGAAGACACAGAAATTGTTAAAGACAAGTCTGCACCCCCCCCCCCCCCCCCCGGAAATACTTTTCCGGGAGTATTTTACCTTGGTGGCAGGTGTCTGCTGGTGTCTGGTTTCATACTCCCTACCAATCATGTATGTGTGATGATGTGTAGCCCCTAAAAGTCAAATGTTACAGTATTTTTATCCTTTTGGTGCGTGACGTCCCGAATGTATGCGCTACACCCTAGGTGTGCAGATTTTAAGGTTCCTGTGATTACCGTAAAGCGCAATAGCCACATGTGCGAAAACTGAAGGCTGAGTGTACTACAATATAGTCCTCTCTTGGATGAACTGACTAATCTCAAAATATTTGAACAAGTTTCTTCCCAGTATGTGTGTGTGTGTGTGTTTGTGTGTGTGTGTGTGTGTTCATCTAGTTGTATTTTACAGGGCCAGAGCAACGGTCGTATGGCCCCATCTCCATATCAACATTTTTATCATTCACCATTCCTTAGTGCTTAGTTTTGGCCGAAGCCAGCACCCCGGGAAGCGGGTCACAAACCCCGGCTAACACCCGGTACCCATTCACTGCTGGGTGGACAGGGGCTCGGGTATTAAGGAAACAGCCCATCTGTTTCCGCTCCGCCCGGGGATCGAACCCGGGACTTCTCGGTTGTGAACCGAGCGTGCTGAGTTTCTTCCCAGTGTGTGTGTGTGTGTGTGTGTGTGTGTGTGTGTGTGTGTGTGTGTGTGTGTGTGTGTGTGTGTGTGTGTGTGTGTGCGTGCGTGCGTGCGTGCGTGCGTGCGTGCGTGTGTGTGTGTGTGACATAATCCTCACCTCCCGACTGTCTTTCATATGTATGAATATTTTTTTCTTAATTCTTCACATTCATTGGTTTTGAAATAATTAGTCCATCTTCTAATATAATTTTCTCTCTAACCACTCTTTAAAACACACCACTCACTTCCACTCTACAATATTTAGACGCTTAGCGCTCACTGCCTCATTTCAATGATTATTTCTGACATGAGATTTTGTTCCGTCCACAGATGTTCAACTGTGAACTCACGTTTCAATAGTTGTGTGGAATATTCCCAGTCTGAGTCAGAGGCATACTCAATTTCTGTTGATGAGATTCTTCATGAAGGAGGAGAGCCTCTGTCACTGTGGATCAACACAACACTTCTCGCCGGCTTCATGATTGCAGTGCGCCTATTGACATACTTAATGCTCAGATATCTACATCGGCCAAAATAGTATATATTCCACTAAAAACTTTCACTAATATCTTTCAAAGTTATAAAAACAATGCTCAGATTTTCTAAAATAAGGAATGATGTAGAAATATAACTGACAAGATATTGTGGTGCTTAAGAAAGTATGGTGAATTATGGAGCAACAAATACTTGGCTGTGATATACTATCTTGGCAGTTTCCAGAATGTGGATAAGCGAGTGAGGAAGAAAAAGCAACATTACTACAGTGTGGTTTTTTTTTTGTATATATGATAGAAAAATAATCTTTAATGCCTGATAGCATACATACATATGTACAAGGGAAGTTGTCCCTTCACAAAACAAAGTACTGGAGATTTGTAAACGGTGAAAAGAAATGAAAGGAGACGGTGGTCCTATGATGCAAGTATAATAACAGTGCATAGGTTTTACTTTTTATGTGTGTGCAGTTGTTAGATATGTAGATGAATTCCAATTGTTTAAGTCTTTTAACTCCATAGGAAGCATTGTAAAACATTGCAACTCTGTTGAAAAGCGGTGGTAGCGAAAATCTATTAATTTTTGGAATGTACAATCCCACACTCCCCTACAATGTTTCTGCGAGTGTAAACCTGCTAATGAGTGAATAAATGAGTAATTGACAACTTGGGAAGCAATGAGTCAGAGGAAGGTAGACCGAGCAAGTGAGCCTCACCCAGTCTCCCATCTCATATTCCCACTTCCACGCAGATTTTTTTGTTAAACAAGTTGGCACGTCTACCCACCAATGTCACCGCCAGGAAATTTTGACTAGGGTGGCCAAGTTTGGATGTACATCTAGTGTGGGGTGGCCATGGCATATCCATTTCAAATAATGACTAATTTTTCATTAAATATCTGACTCAGATCTGGGTTGGTCAGTTAAATTTCAGGTTTGCCGTGGCCACCCTATAGATCCACCACTGCTACCTACGCGTATCATTTGTATAGCAAAGTACATCTGAGTCCATTTGGTAGAGCGCGGAAACGTCATGAGAAGGTTGGGGTGTCCAACCCAATGTTGACTTCATTCTGTCTTGGTATTCCACAATTTCAAATTGTCTCGTCACCTTGGGTTGAATGCAAGTGCGATACAATAACACTGGGCAATACAGTTAGGAGGAAACATGGATCATATCCCTAATATGCGAGCAAGGCCTTCCAGTCTGGCGCGCCGACCTGGTAGTCCTCTGATCCACTTCCAGTCTCCATTAAGTCTTTTCATTGCAATTTTCTTCCTTTTGTATGGCTTTGAGTTGATCTAACTGAAAAAAAAACTTATAAATCTGCTGATGCTGAAAGTTATATTTGGTCAAATTTCCTGATGCTTTAAGGGTTAAAAAATCAGAAATGCTTTTAAAAAAAAATTGATACTAGTGCTATTGAAATTCCATGTTATTTACAAAAAGGTTTCCGATTATTGTATCACAAATATCCATGCACATTACAGTATACCCCTCGCTATACGATGCCTTGTTTTACGATATCTCGTTGACCGATCTTCTTTAGTAACCTTTGCTCTTTTTACGATGGCAGTGGCAAATATATGTCCTTGGAAAGGGTTGGGCCACAGGGGTTAATCCAGGATTTTTTTAGGGGGGAAGGGTGAGCGAAGCGAACCTCTACAGCTGGGGGGTCTGAGGCCCCAGGAAATATTTCGAAAATTAAGCATTTTTAGGGGCATTTTTTTACCTCAGGAGGGATATATTGCACTAATTTGATATCAATGGCAAAACAATGTACAGAACCTTATGTATTATACCTTATTATTATGAACCTCGGTAAAGTACTGAATGTACCATTATACTAATTATGATCAAATGGTCTTTATAAGCCTGTGATTGAAAAAAGATAATATTTATATATTTGCATAATGCGTATGATGTTTCTCCTCTCTCGCTGCCGTTGCCGGCCAATGGCTGTCAAACTTCCTTGCCAGGCATATGACAAATTAAAAAAAAACTTCTCACTAAAAATGCATACTGGTTGTAACAAAAAGCATTGTATAACACTCGATAAGGGAAGTTTACAGTTTCTATACCAACCAATTCACGGGGGATTATGCCATATGGGCAAATTCTTTTGTATACGTATTTAGATTTGCAGACATGTAGGCCTACCGGGACAAAAGGGGGGGCATTGCCGAGTGCCCCCCCCCCCCTTTATACGCCACTGACTCTCGGTCGCTTTTACGATCCTGTGAGCGATCCGTGATGTCCTCTAAGATGCCTGCAAGTTTTAGGGTCTCATATATCAAGCCCAATAGAGCCAGGAAAAGCTAAAACTTGGAGTCCAGGCCTAACAATGTTAAGCCCTTCCTCCCTTGTTGGCCCTTCCATGTAGTGCCCCCTTCCTATCGCCGATGATGATGATGACGAGTGAGGGTTTCAGGTAATAAGACGGGTGAATTTCTTGTCTATTTCTTTATTAATTTTTAACAGTACAAATGTACATGTAATATGTGTTTATATTAGCTTAGGCAATGAGTATAATACAGACAGAACATAAAAACATAATTGATATAGCCTATAAAGAGTATTAAGACATTTATAGTACAGTTCTATATATGTATGCATCCCTATTAATCCCATTAAACTTGAAGTTCGATATACGACTATCACAATATGATTGGGTTTTTAGGAACCTAACTCAATCGTATAACGAGGGAATACTGTACTGGCCTAACAAAAAAAAACGATGATTGCCATTCCCTGTAAAGCAAATAACATAATCATAATAGGGATAAATCAATTTAACTTTGAAGGTGTCTCGCCACTTCTCTCTTAAAGACTTTTATGTCGTAGGAAGACGGAAAATACTATAGAACTTGATGAGAGCTCCAAATTTAACAAGTGAAAAGGATGAAAAAGTGAGAATGTTGGTTGATTGCATTAAGATGGATAGAATAGGGATGAGAGTGAGTAGAAAGTCTTGTGTAGCGAGGCCATGGGAAGGGGGAAGGCATGCAGTCAGAAAGTTTTGAAAAGCAGTAAGCATAAAAATAACTAGAATTGCGAGAGATGAAACACTGCGGCAGTGTTTAGGAGATTGAAGAGAGTCAGGTAGGTAGAGGAAAGTTGAAGACATGAAAAGCTTTTAACTCTAACTTTAACATAACATAGGAATCATATTCCATACGTGGGTGAATAATGCCCCTGCAAGAAGCAAGCATTTTGGAATGAGAAAAAATAGATGGAGACAACATAGCATACATAACCTCATTGAAGCTGATGTAGCAAGAGACGAGATGGGAAATTTCATTTGAGATCTGAGAACAGGATAGCCCAAAAATGTTCAGTGTAGTAGAGAAAGAAATATATAAAAAGAGTGGGTGATGAAACAAAACCGTGTAGAACATCACTAGTGATAAAAAGAAAACTTCATATAGAGGTAAAGAGATAATGATATGCATTGTAGGAGGGTAGTTCATGAATTAAATATGTCGCTACATTTGTGATAAATGAAACAAGAACAATTATAGATAGCGATCATCTAATTATTGTATGATCTGTGATAAACCATTATAATTTAATACCATATTTTTTGGTGTATACGACGTTTACCACCGTTTTAAGGGCTTCTCACATATATTTCCTGCATTTACTTGCTTAACACAATATTTTGTAATATCAGAAAAAATCGAAATCAATACAATCGTGAACTCATGATGAAATCCATAATGGGCAGTACAGCAAAAACAAAGAAATTATGAAAGTTGCAGCACTGCGGCATCTTGTAACTCTTATTCACGCTCATCGTAATTGTTATACACCGTGATAATTATCATGTGTCCACAACGTAGCTGAATGTTATGGCTACGAGCATCAATGCGCAATCAAATACCGCCATTTTTTATATTTTTTATTATGGAGTAGAGAAGTAAAAGTTGAATCTGAAAAAAAGTGGATCTATGAAAAGTAAAATCAAAGCACATTGCTTACTTACACTCTCCATAGATCTTTGGTGCTAATTGCCCAAACTTTTCCGGGCTACCTCCTCCTTGGCTCCCAGGTCACATTACTAGTGACCCCAATACACACAGATGAACACATACCTCTTTCTTGGTATTAGATCTTTCATAAATGCAAAACAATTTCTAATACTATAAACGAGCGGATGATTACATTCATCATTATGATTTCATCATTATGATTCCACATCATAAATACAATTTACCAAGTACACCCATTTTTTTTTTAGCAATTGGAAAATAAATTTACATCTGGTATTTAACTAAGTTGCCTTCACATTGTTAATAATATGAATGTGTTTGGTACAGGGATATCTGTTTCTCAGCACCAAGTTTCAAGGCAATAAGTATTAGATCCCCACATTCAAAATTGTTAACTGTTTCTTCGTTTGGAAAGATGCTAGGCCTCTAAACATTTTCAACTACAAAATATAATAGAAACAGAAATGTTTTCATATGTATGTATAATATATTATATATATACTATATTTTATATATATATATATATATATATATATATATATATATATATATATATATTTATTTGTTTATATATAATAGATAAATAGATAGATAGATAGATTATATCATATATGTATATATATATATATATATATATATATATATATATATATATATATGATATATATTATATATAATATATTATATATATATCATATATAAACAGTAAATAAATTTCATTCCTTACAAAGCATACACGTTACTTAAGTGTTTCTGCCCTTAGATTTTGTCATACAGATAGTGTAAAAAAAAAATGGTTTTAATGCCACCTTGCTGCCCACTCTAGTGCCTTTTCCTCACGGCCCCCCTGGACCTTTCTGAGAGAGTTCCGCCCACTTTGGGAATAACTGCCATGGATACTAGAGTGGGTGATTCACTTTGTCATGTTTGTTAAGTATGCCAGCCTCATACAGTAGTCACATTTGTTTATATGCTCCCCTCATATGTCAGATTCATAATATTATTTAGGTGCCCTATATTTATAGTGACAGTTACTATGAATTTATAAGATCGTACATTATTATTATTGTTCATAACATTTTAATTATTATCATGACTACCGTTATCATTATTATCATTATTACTATTAATATTTTTATAATAATTTTGATAATATTATTATACTGCTCTATATGGGTATGACTTCCAGTAAATTTGTAGTTTCAAGTTCAGTAATGATCTGTAAGAAGAATACTTCTTCGAAGGATATACCCTTCAGTTGTATTAGTAAGAACTTATTCTCTTTGCCTAAGAATCATGTTCAAAAGTTGGTCATATTAGTTCCTATTTAGTATTTCTAGCTAGGGTAATTGAAGAATATTAATTTAGAGGCTATTTTATTGGAGAAAAGATATGGCATCTTATGCATCATGAAATACGGAATACAGCACAAGGAGGGTTGTGCATAGGACATGAAATAGAGACATAACAAATGCAGGCTGCTACATATTTAGCTTACAATATACATATATACCTTAACAAATATTGTACTATTTTCCAAGATTAGTACATGATAACATCATTTTTTTTATGAATGGAAGACGGCAGTTACCTTACCTTCTCCATGCTAAGATGACGTCACAGCTTTGATGTCACTTAAAAGAGCAAAACATTATTGAATTTTGTGACAAATAACACACCTCATTAGGGACAGGATTATATTGCATCGACTGCAGATTACATTGCAGCTCTTAGATTTAAAAAGGTCTCTATGATTCATAAGTATTCATCATTCTATAATTATAGAGGTGTTAGGTAAAGGTAAATATGGGAGGATACGCTAAGCTGCGCGTGTCCTTCGGTGCTCATCTCTGTGGCATTAGCCCTTTGAGCCTGTGGCGGGTGAGGACCCCCGGGACACAGGGCTAGTGTGACATCCAGATTACCACAGTTACCTTCCCCAGGTTTCTCCAGGTACCCATTTATCTGGCACAGGAGATACCGCGATCCTGAAGGCGGTTTTCCCAGGGCGAGGCCCACCATTGCACTCCGGCGGTGCTGACCCTTGCAATTAACCCAAATGTGGTTAACTCGAGTGCGAAATTTTTGCTAGCGGGGGATTGCGTTCGCGCATCCCCCTTTTAACTAGCATATTTTCACTTTTATTATTTGAGAATGAACCCAAGAGGGAGGAAGAACAGCTGCTTTAGCTGGTCGCAGATTCGTAGCCAGGCACGCTAGCCACTACACGGAGGCGACAACCTGATTACCTGAGAGTATATTTGCAATGTGGCCACCATAGATCCAAACTAAGATAATTTGTTAAGGTTTGTTTTCATTGTGTGAATGA
>JACEEZ010008567.1:407500-450000 GCA_016584305.1 Chionoecetes opilio
CACCTACCCAATCGCGTCCTCGCGATGATCTAGAGACATGTACCTAACCATGTCACAGTAATATGTGTCCTAGAGATTCTCGGCGGTGCTGACAACGCTCCTTTTAAGATGTCTATACAAGGTGGGGGCTTTCCATACAGCATAGCAAAGAGGAATCACAATAATAATGATTATAATAGGAGTAATGACAGATGGATAATGTACAGAAGGACTTAAGTAAACTGGTAGGGAGTCCTGAACAGCAGTTTTCAAATCTGAGGTATTCGAAAAGGTGAACTCAGAAAGGCTATTAGTAACATATTTGATACTAGAGAAATTTATATGTTTCAAGCTTTCAATAGGAAAAATTCGACTTGAAAAATTGGAAGTAAAACCAGGGTGGAAGTTAGAGGGGAATGTTGTCAGGTTGGTGGAGCGTACATTACATGCGAGAAGAACTGCGAAGTGACCTGAAACTTCCTTGTATTCAGTGCCTTCAGGACAGACTACAGACACAAAGCAAGGTTTTATGAAAAAGAAGTAGTGATGACTGAAGAATGATCGATGGAATATGGTTTTAGGTGCCAGGTCAGTATAAGGGCACAAAGACAGGGCCTTAGAAGCATCTTTCCGGGTCAGCACAACTTCACAAACTCCACCCGTTATAGGCAAGAATACAAAGAGGGAGGCTGGACAATGAAACAGATTGAGATACTCAGTCTTACATTTTTGTAAGTCAGATAAATGACCAATAGCGTACAGCGTAAAGTCTTTAGATATTAAGACCATCGATTTAGGTAAGTTTAAAGTCATGATTGTTTCATTCACTGAAAAAGGAAACGGTTCAATTTGATGAACTTCAAATATATCCGGTGACTGAAAGGGTACCTGGATGACTATTGCGTCTGACGTCAGCACAGACCCCACTAATATAAGGGATAGTAGTGATGAATACCGCGTGAGTCAAACAAGGGGTTTAATTTATAATCCTTTAAGCCGATATCCAAAATATGGAGAAAGTCTTTGACAGGGAAGAGAGAGGAAGTCACCCTTCCACGCTCTGCGTCCGCTATTTTTTGTATGATCAAGGTGTTAGCATGCAGAAGAGAGTTAACTGTATTCTCCAATATGTGAAGTATTTGATTCATTTCCATGAAAATGTACATGTTGTCTAAATTAGCTAGCACCTCATTTATAATTAATGTTAGGCTACCAACATACAAGGCAAGATCATCTACTTGCTTTTCAAGTTTAGCAATTCTCATGCAGTTTAAATGTATAGCTTTATTGTTTGCTGATGCTATGGAAGCTAATTGAGTAAACCCTCTTCGTAATTCATCCACATCCTCATTCATAGCGGTTCCAAATAACATGTTGACTGTCAGTCAGTTTTTACTTCTAACATATATACTAACTTGCATGAATATTACTATAGAATTACAACTATTATCAAACACGTGTAACACGTATTATAAATTCCATACAGAATATTTTCATGTACTTAACATCAAATGAACCAGTGTATTTCTAGGAACATTATAAACATATAATTATATATATATATGTAATGTATATATAATTATACGTATATCCTTCCTGCCATGTTCCTCCGTGAGAACCAGTGATAGCTTGCACTTTCTATGCTCGAGCCAAGTAGGTCACAGGACAAATATATAGTTCTCAGCATTATGTTAGGTTCAACGAACTACGTACCAAAGGAGACGAGAGGCCAGAACACGAGAGGAGAGGGTAGAACATCTCGGATCTTCACGCTACCATGACGCACCTCTCAAGCGCTCCTCCGAGACGCCCTGGCTGGTGTCACTACATAACTGGTTGTAAATATTCTATGTTTCTTAGTTGGACTTTAAATAAATGTGTACAAAACTGGACGTACATATTTAACTCAGCCCAAATAAGTCTCTACAAATATAACGAGTTATTTGAATGGTGGCTAAGCGGTGTTAAGATACCCTACGCAGTCTACAAGCAAAACTACAAGCCTCTACATGAGTTTACCAAACTCCGGCCATTCTACAGCTTTTCTACGTCAATCAAGATTATACGCCGATCTTCATCAAACAACCACAACGGCAACCAGCCAGTTGACAACCCCAACCACAACCATCTTCGACAAAGCAAGAAACTACTACTACTACAAGCTGTAACCTACGCAACACAAGCCAGCCAGCAACTACAATATATACAAGTCTACAAGCAAGACATACATCAACATCATTCTACAAGAGGGAGAGAGAGGCAGACACACTTCAAGCAACTTGCAGCGTAAATATATTCTTCCGCGGGTCACGAGGTCAACACATCAACCGAGGCCACCGTGAGAGAAGGCCTGGTGGATCGCCCGTGACGTCACACCATCTAGATCCCACCCGCTCCACTCCCCGTACAAGTTTACCTATCTAATATAATGTTTATCAGTATAAAAGATATACTGTTATCTTCGGAAATGTTTGTTCTATAATATTATCAAATAAAAAATCGTAAAACACACAAAAGAAATGCCATTATGAGACTTTCAAGAAATATGCATTAACTTAAGCTCTTCGCCATTTAATATTTTGCTCAAAAACTTTTTACATGGAGAAAATCAATAGAAGCGGAATGTAATTAACTTTCCATTGATATATTTCGTTTAATCATAAATGAATTAGCAGCATGCATAAATTAGCGTTAACTAAATATTAAAAATCATGAAATCGGGTAATTTCATACCTAATATATGTTTATCAGTATAAAAGATATACTGTTATCTTCGGAAATGTTTGTTCTATAATATTATCAAATAAAAAAACCGTAAAACACACTAAAGAAATGCCATTATGCGACTTTCAAGAAATATGCATTAACTTAAACTCTTCGCCATTTAATATTTTGCGTGAAAACCTTTTACATGGAGAATATCAATAGAAGCGGAATTGCATTAGCTTTCCATTGATATATTTTGTTTTCTGTTCATTGAATTAAAACCATACATAAATTAGCGTTAACTAAATAAGTAACCTCATCAATCGGGAAAAATCTCCCGATTTCATGATGTTATTTATTTAGTTAACGCTAATTTATGCATGCTTCTAATTCATTTATCAGGAAAGGAAATATATCAATGGAAAGCTAATTAAATTCCCCTTCTATTGATATTCTCCATGTAAAAAGTTTTTTTTCGCAAAATATTAAATGGCGAAGAGTTTATGTTCATGCATATTTCTTGAAAGTCTCATAATGGCATTTTTTTAGTGTGTTTTACGGTTTTTTATTGGATAATATTATAGAAAAAACATTTCCAAAGATAACAGTATATATTTTATACTGATAAACATATATTAAGTAGGAAATTACCCGATTTCATGATTTTTAATATTTAGTTAACGCTAATTTATGCATGCTGCTAGTTCATTTATGACTAAACGAAATATATCAATGGAAAGCTAATTAAATGCCGCTTCTATTGATATTCTCCATGTCAAATGTTTTCGAGCAAAATATTAAATGGCGAAGAGTTTAAGTTAATGCATATTTCTTGAAAGTCTAATAATGGCATTTCTTTTGTGTGTTTTACGATTTTTTATTTGATAATATTATAGAACAAACATTTCCGAAGATAACAGTATATCTTTTATACTGATAAACATTATATTAGGTAGGTAAACTTGTACGGGGAGCGGAGCAGGTGGGATCTAGATGGTGTGACGTCACGGGCGATTCATCAGGCCTTCTTTCACGGGGGCCTCGCATTAACCCCTGCCACCCAACACCGCGCTGCCAGAGACAGAAACGTCTCACATCTCTCCACAGTCAAGATACAAGCGTTCACATTCTGAACAACCTACATGAACCTGTCCAGCCTTACACGTCTACATCCCTGCATCTCGTCATGAACCAGCGCAACACTGATTACCATCACGCTACACGGCAACACAACACCCTTCCCCCCCCCCCCCGGACAGAAACACAACCCCCCCCCCCACCCTGCCGCCCGCACAGGATGCTGGCTTGACACTACCCTTCCACACCACCCTGCAGCACACCTCCCTGACGCCCAGCGCCCTTGACACACACTTGATACCACTACCAATCGTCCCACACTATGGACTTAAGCGCGTGCCCCACCACACAACTGTCTGAGTATATATTTAATATTTCGTATTTGTGTATTTCTAATATTGTATTTGTGTATTAGGGTGGTCCACCAAAAATATTTTTCTACTTTTATTCCTCCACAAGATTATTTTTTGTCCATTACCCATAGGTTACAAGCCTATGAAATTTCATGGCGATAAAACTTAATTTAAAGGTCGCCCCATTATCTCGCTTTCTATCATAGGATTTAACCCGGAAAATATCACATACCCGAATTAGAGCACTTCCCGACATCACATACCCAAATGGTGTTGATTTCTGAATTCTCCGGGGTTGAGAACCCCATAGACACATTTTATCAACTAAAAACTGATATACAGCTGTCTGAATGCTGATTTTCATTATTTGGTTTTCATACCGTAAATTAGGGGTAGGCCATACCCTGGTTAGGGTACTTCTAATAGAGATAGAACAAAATGGTTTGCATTTTTGAACTCAGAAGGGTCGATTTACAAATAGAAATGCTTTCATATTTCATTTATTTACTAAAACCTGCAAAATATGACAGAAAATTTCTATTTCTCTATTTTCCTATAGAAAAACGATTTTTTTTGGCAATATTTGGTGAATTGTCAATAAATCAGTGTCGATGAAACCACTTCTATGAGTAAATCGACCCTTCTGAGTTCAAAAATGTGAACCATTTTGCTTTATCTCTACTAGAAGTATCCTAACCAGGGTATGGCCTACACCTAAAATTTACTGTGAAAACCAAATAATGAAATTCAGCATTCAGACAGCTGTATATCAGTTTTTAGATGATAAAATGTGGTCTATGGGGTTATCCCCCGGAGAATTCAGAAATCAACACCATTTGGGTCTGTGATGTTGGGAAGTGCTCCAATTCGGGTATGTAATATTTTCCGGGTTAAATCCTATGATAGAAAGCGAGATGATGGGGTGACCTCTAAATGTTTACAAATATAGTTCAAATTTCACGAGATCATTACTCTATTATAGTGAACAGAAATAAAGTATGTGGAGATTGGTTTTGAGCAATTTATTTATTTCACCCCGTAGCCGTGACCACCCTAAATTTGTTGTATATGTTATTATTTTTTTCTAATATGAACTCTTTAACAGATTGTGTGTATCCAGCCACTGTACATCAGTCATCCAGGCATCAACCCACCTGGTGTGTTCATCCGTCAGTCACCGGACCTCACCTAATCATACACAAATACTAATAGCTAACAGCTAAGTAATATTTTACAGTTATAGGTGGGCAGGTACATTTCGTGTTAACACAGTGATTTCATATACACAACACATTTACGGACAATTTTTAACGTTATAAATATTATTGCGCTGTTTTACATTGTTTTACATTTAATTTTACAATGGCTACGTCCAGTACATCAGTACAGACTCCGTCAGCGCACTTACATCATTGTGCTAAGCAAACACCTATCTATCCCTCATATTATAGGCAAAGTTCTAGACCGCATTATTCCCACAACTTTTTCCCTTCAAAACACAGTGGTAGTAGATATTCTTCCCGCTATTTGCAACATAAGCATTAGACAAGTCCACCGTATCAGGTGAAGCGACGTTATCAACGTCATGATAGCTACAATTACGCACGTACTAGTTATTTTTGTGTATTTTGTAATGTACCAGGACATACTCTGTCACATTGTAGTTCAATAAACTACAATAGTTATGTAAGTTACAAGAAACAGTACTGTGTATATCACAATTCCTGGAGTCATAACTCTGACGAGTGCCGTTATTTGCGACACAGGCAACAACACTTATTCCTTCCCGCCGGCGGAGGACGGTTTCGGCACCATACACAACGCCCCTACGTTACACATGTTCCTCATGGAGACGCACACAATGAGAAAGTATTACAGGGTTACCAAGGAGTTAACAAAGAAAGGCAATATTTTCCTTTACCCATGCCAGACAAGGTTAAACCTATCCTTACAGTTCATACTACTGAACAAACATTTACAGGGTACCTTCGTAGTGACATTACTGCGAACGATGATAACTTAGCCGAGGTATTTATAGGTACATCTACTTTGTACGAGGTTCTCACTGTGCCTGTCATACACAAGGACAAGCAATTAACTGCTTTCATGGACACAGGTGCAGGAGCAAATATTATGGACATAGATACGCTGAATGCATTACGTAAAGAAACGAAATTTGTCCTATTCTTAGAACCTCCGTCAATCAGACTGACAGGTTTAGATTGCAAGAAATTCCGTCATTGGTAAAGTATGGCTTAACTTAAAATTTGAGGAATTCGTGCCTGCAACACCTATTTTTTTCCATATTTCACAAGGATTATCATTCCCTGCTGACCTCCTGATAGGTATTTCAACAATGCGAGATGAATGCTTTGAAGTTTGTCCACACTTACACGGGATTAGGTATTATGGAACGTATATACCCGAAGTCAAAAATCCTTCCCCAGTGCTTACATTTAGTTCTGCAATAGTGCAAGCTCCTGAAATTAACGTAAATGAATTAACTAGCGTGCCCGAGCGGCCATCAGCGGTGACAGTTCACGCTGAAATAAATTCACCGTGTAACACTGAACCTGATTCCTGTTCTACCCTGACTGTTCTCTGTCCTTCGCAAGATTCTAAGACGCATCGTGGCTGTCTAGTGGGAGACGTTTCACTAAACGGTCGCGCATCTCTTTTGGTATCTCTGAAACTTGCAGGTGTGAATGATGAATGCGAAGCTATATGTTTGAGTGAATCAGTATGAGTGAAGACTCTTTTCATGGAATCAGCATTGTGCAGTGTTAACAACAAGGGCATTGCTAAAATGTACATTCATAAGAAGTCACCGTGCACTCAAAAGCTGCACACAGGAACGTACTTAGCCGATTTCGTAGTCACCCCAGCTGCAGTGGGTCTGATTGCGACTTTGCCAGTAGTTCCCATTTTATCAACTGGAGACCCTGCCACTGATCATGCACAGTGTGTACAGGATGCACTCAGTCCTTCCTTAGAGGATATGGATTTTCCAGAGTCAAAACAAGCACTATTGCAAGTACTAACTGCAAATCATGACACAATTGCCATACAAGGTGATTCTTTAGGTACGACAAACCTTATTACACATCACATTCCTTTGCTACCTGATACACAACCTATCTACATTCCAGCATATAGGTTACCCAACTCACAAAGGTCTATACTTGATGGCATGGTTAAGAAAATGTTAGAGGATGATGTTATTAAACCATCCACCAGCCCTTGGAATTTTCCATTATTTTTTATTCCTAAGAAAACAGGCGATTGGCGACCGGTCGTAGACTATCGGCGCCTAAATGATGTTTGTCAAGTAACCAGGTATCCTCTACCTGTATTACAGGATATTCTGATGTCCATAGGGCCTGATAAGAAAGTGTTCTCTACACTGGACCTTGTCAGTGGATACTGGCAGGTCCCATTAGATGAAGTATCTAAGGACCTCACAGCGTTCAGTACTCCTTCAGGCCATTACGCTTTCAAAAAGCTACCATTTGGAATAGCAGGCGCACCACTAGCTTTCCAGTATCTAATCAACACTGTTTTCTCAGAATTACTAGGAGATACAATTTTTGCAATCCTGGACGACATAATTATTTGTACCCCAGACACAAACTCTCACCTACGAACACTAAAGTTCACCCACTTTCTAAACTCAAAGATGCTAATTTGAAGGTTAAACTAACAAAATGTTCCTTCATGAAGAAACACATTTCTTTCTTGGGTCATGTTTTGGATGCCACAGGTTTACACACTACCACGTCTAAGGTAGATGCAATGATAAATTTTCCAACCCCTAAGAATGTCAAAGCCCTCAGAAGTTTTCTGGGCCTCAGTGGCTTTTACAGACAATTTATCATGGATTACTCACGAATTGCAAGTCCACTATCACATCTCTTAAAGAAAGATGTAGAATTTTCATGGGAAGCTCCACAAGAACAAGCATTTTCTAAATTAAAGGCATTGTTGTGTGATGCCCCAGTCCTTGCTTACCCAGATTATACACGTCAGTTTACACTCTTCACTGATGCATCAGATGTAGGCCTTGGTGCTGTTCTGATGCAGAAGGATGATAGAGGTAAATGGCGTGCATTAGCTTATGCCAGCAGAACTCTTAATCCCGCAGAGCGTAACTATTCAACCACCCATAAAGAAGCTCTGGCAGTCGTATGGTCTTTAAAGCATTTCAAATCTTTAATTTATGGGTACAACATTCTTGTTAAAACAGACCATGCTCCTGTAGTAGAATTATTCAATTCAAAGGAATTGTCAGGCAAATTAGCACGTTGGCGCCTGACAATCCTAGACTTCCACCCAAAGTTTGAGTATCTGCCAGGCAAAGTGAATTTCGTGGCTGATTCATTATCACGGAATATTGCACTTGTAACCGCAACACCTGAACCACCAAAACATGACACCCAAATCGCTATTCCCAACATTGAGGAGGAACAGCGAAATGATTCCTTCTGTGCTCCCATCATTTACTACTTGGAGTCAGGTGATGATACCCAATTGCCAAAATTACCTATCCCACTTCCTGAGTTTAGGCTACATTACAACCTTTTGGTGCGAGATACATATCTCACGACAGGACAGGAACCTAAACGCCAGGTTACACAACTGATAGTACCTTCTACACTTATACCAAGATTTCTTTCCCTTTTACATGATGCTAGCCTTGCAGGTCACCCTGGGAAAGATAGATGTTTGCACTAAGCACATTTAGAATACTTTTGGCCATACATGCGTCGTGATATTTTTGCGGAGTGGTTAGCGTCTCCGACTGGCGTTCTCGGTGACCCGAGTTCGATCCCCGAAGAAAACCAAAAAAACCTTTCTGCACCGTCGAGTGGCCTAAGAACACCCACATGCCCTGCTCATCAACTCTACCTTCGATTGCGAGTGCATCGGAGGACACAGGGGTGCGGCATGAGCCTCTAATCACAGGCGTCACTATAAGAATCCTGCCTGCGCCACCACGGGCGAGGACCAACCATCAGAGCCCTCAAGTGAACCTCCAGAGCCTACCATCCGAACCCTGGGTCACCACTGCCTACAGGCGCTATAGGCACAAGTGTAAAAAATAAAAAAATAAAAATAATAATAATAATATTCGGAAATTATATCCTATCTAGCATTTTTACAGGGTTCTCTGTTCAATGTAACTTTACCATCAACATCTTTGCTGATCTCTGAGAACTCCATGCATGTATCAGACACTTTGTCTCCTTTCATGGCAGATACGGTAAATATCATATCAATCTGTGCCCAGTTTATTTTTTCAAATTTAAAAGTTTCAGCTGTTGCATGTAAAATTCCCCTAATGAGGATTAACGTATTATTCCACGTCATACCAAATATGCCCACCTTATCATTTTACAGCTCGAAATGCTTTACCAGCTACCTGTGCATTTCCCTTGATAAGATTTACCTCCAATCGGAAGCTTTTCTTATTCCACTCCCATGGAAACTTAAATTTTGGTGTACATTGTAATTTATCACTCATGTGGAAAACACCAAATCAAAATTTGTATTCGCCTGAGTGACAGTTTCTTGTCCTCATGCATAATCCATACTTTAATGGTTAATCATGCTTCTTTAGCACATGATTCTTACAAGTTCAATCCAAGAGTGCTCACCACTCTTCCTGTTATACATCACCATGTTTTCTGAAGTTCATTCAAATGTGTAAACTTCATTTAATGTCTCTGCCGGTCATTGATACACTCGCTGATGTCTAAATATTTTCTACAATAGCACTGAATTATTATCATTTATGTATGATTTTTTTTGGCAAACTTGGATTTGCCCACACACAATGCAAACACAGCAGCAGCTCTACAGTCAGACGAGCCTTCGTCGTTACTTGACACATTCAGTTTTTTTTCACGATTACCTGACGATTTAAGATTACGATTTCATTACTTGAAATGTTATTTTCTCATTTTTTCCCCTGTAATTTTCACAGCTACTTTTGCTGACAGTTGAGCTTGCTAGCTACCGTCTACGGTACACGTACACTTGCTACACCTTACACTTGACATTTATTAATAGTGATATTTGCACATTGTGGATTTACCCACGCTAGTACTGACACATATATATAATTTTACTCGGCCATGTCATGTTCTTTGATGTTGAACATCATGTAATTCATTGTTTTCCACATTAGCATTTGTAACAATATCCTCATGATACTTGGAATTCAAGCGGCCCGACCTTCCATCTCTGGTCCCGCCAAATTCTTCGTGAAATTTTTTCTGTGTATTTAGCTCAGATTTTACGCACTTTTAGCGATAGGAATTAAACTTTGGGAACTTTAGAGTTTATGATGTATATAATTATATGTATGTGTATAGCCTTTAGTTAGGAGTTAGTAGTTAGTAGTATAGCCCTAGTAGTTAGGTTATATACAGTTCTTTTACCACTTGTTATTCCCTAGCTAATTCTTATGTGCCTAATTTGAGGACAAATTATATAGCGGCCCGAGCAATGTCAGTCAGTTTTTACTTCTAACATATATACTAACTTGCATGACTATTACTATAGAATTACAACTATTATCAAACACGTGTAACACGTATTATAAATTCCATTCTGGATATTTTCATGTATTTAACATCAAATGAACCAGTGTATTTTTAGGAACATTATAAACATATAATTATATATATATATATATAATGTATATATAATTATACGTATATCTTTCCTGCCAGGTTCCTCCGTGAGAACCAGTGATAGCTTGCACTCTCTAAGCTCGAGCCAAGTAGGTCACAGGACAAATGTATAGTTCTCAGCATTATGCTAGGTTCAACGAACTACGTACCAGAGGAGACGAGAGGCCAGAACACGAGAGGAGAGGGTAGAATATCTCGGATCTTCACGCTACTAGGAAGCACCTCTCAAGCGCTCCTCCGAGACGCCCTGGCTGGTGTCACTACATAACTGGTTGTAAATATTCTATGTTCCT
Organism: Chionoecetes opilio; assembly: GCA_016584305.1. Classification (NCBI taxonomy): domain Eukaryota; kingdom Metazoa; phylum Arthropoda; class Malacostraca; order Decapoda; family Majidae; genus Chionoecetes; species Chionoecetes opilio. The sequence goes on from JACEEZ010008567.1 coordinate 418,604, forward strand.
TAGTTGGACTTTAAATAAATGTGTACAAAACTGGACGTACATATTTAACTCAGCCCAAATAAGTCTCTACAAATATACCGACTTATATGACCGTTGGCCTATACCGTCAATGAATCCTCGTTTAGTGCGATGTGAAGCATCAAGGCCGTGGTAGTTGTCTAGGGCAAGATTGATGGTATCATTGAGGTAAGTCAGTCGTGCATGTAAGAGAGGAAGATATCGGGTCGTATGTTTATTCATGGTCACATGATCCAGGAAGACAGACATCCTACGAGTTTGCTTCGGGGGTTCCTCCTCCAATCGGATTAGAGCTGCGTTCAGTTGCTCCGTGACTCCCTCAACCTGCTCGGTATCTTCAGAAGAGCAGTATGGGGGTACTTAACCCACAATACATCCTCCACCAGGGAGACTCGACCCAAATGGGCAGTAAGGGCTCCTGGCTTGAGGTGTGAAGGATCCAGAGCCAGAATAGAGCTCAGGGTGAAGAGATACATGAAGGCAAACATGTCTGGAACAAAGCATAAAAGCTATTAGTTACGAGAGCGAAGGTTATAAGTGTGAGGTGGGTTAGTTGGAAAAGTTGAGTTATCCGCATTCAGACGAGTAGCATAACACACTCTTGCAGTTTCTACTAAGGTAAAATCAGGCTTTGCACCGGTCCTTTTGAGTCTGCCACTGTGTACTACTTCCAATGCAAAGGATCAAATATCTCAAACTTATGACCTTGTAATTGTTTTAATACTAGGCGTGGTCCCACAAATTTAGGAGACAATTTTGAGTTTCTCTCGGATACTCTGATCATCACAGAATCACTTTTTTGTACAGTAACAGGAGAAGAACGCTTGTGTTGTTGGGAGCACATAGCAGCTTTTGTAACAAGCAGTCGGTCTTTTACATCTCTATGGATGTCTGAGAAAACCTGTAATTGGCTCTTAGCATAATCATCAATATTATACACAGGTTGTTGAGGACTACCTAGCAAGTCATAAGGGAGTCTTTTCTCCATCCCAAAAACTATGTAGTAAGGGGTTTGCCCAGTTGACTCGCAAACGCTACCGTTTATGCTCGCTGCAACATGTGGTAACCAATCTTCCCAATTTTCTAGTAAGCCACTGACAACCGGGCGCAAAATTTCTAGGATTTTCCTATTAGTGCGCTCCACAAGGCCGTTACTGGTGGGGTGACACGTTGCCACAAAGGTTTGACTTATGTTAAACATTCTACAAATTTCACTCAGAAGTGCGTTGCGAAACTCCGCCCCATTGTTACTTAATAATACTCGAGATGTCCAGTATGGACAAAATAGATTAGCTATGAGGGCGTGAGCAATCGCACGCACGGGCAGGGCAGTTTTATCCTTTACTGGGGCCATAACAACATACCTAGACAAGTGATCTACACATACTAAGAGGTACTTGGAGCCCTGATGGCTAGCGGGAAGCTGAAGTAGGTCTATTGCAACTACGTCCCATGGTCGTTCCGGGGGAGGATATTCTAAAATCGGTGCTGGCTTAGGCACCTTCCCTTTGTGCTGGGCACATTTCACACACCTAGCTACATGCGCGTCTATGTCTACACGCATGGTCGGCCAAAAATAACTTCTACGGGCCGCAGTAAGGGTTCGCTCCTTCCCTGGATGACCGGCAATAACAGCATCATGAATTAACTTTAATACCACAGGTACATATGACTCAGGTATCACAAATTGTGCCACAGGGTCTGCTTTATGAGGCCAATATCTACAAAGCACTCCGTCTAATGACAAAAAGAATTGTGAGAAATGAATGGGTAATTTTGGTAAATGTAATTCATCACCTGATTCCAGAGCATATATGACCTTGTTCCACACGTCATGTTGACGCTGGGCATTGGCTAATTCATGAATGGTTAAATATTGTAAAACAGGGGGCTTTTCTCCCACGGATCCTACTGGTACATTCCTGGACAGGGCGTCAGCCACTACATTGGCTCGACCTGGCACGTATTTAAACGTTGGATTAAACTCTTGTAGAGTTAGGTACCAGCACACGAGTCTACGGGGGCGGTCGAATATTCGCTATCGGACTCGTCCTCGCTATCGATATTCCAAGGATCTGCGAGGTCGGGGAAATATTCGACCTGAGTGTCAAAGTTGTCCTCGTGAGCGGAATAATAATCATCCTCGCTGTCCTCCTCCCGGGGAGAACCGCCCTTCAGGTATTCGGCGGGGCCACCATCGAGGCGCTTGCCGTTACAGAACACCACCGTGAAGGCCTACCCTGGTCCTGCGGCGGCCTCCAGCCTGCCGCCCCCGAGGCTGAAGAAGAGGACCGCACTGTCTTCAATTTTTGTTCGCATTAGACTCTTTAGAAGGTCATTAAGGGTCATTTCCTGGGTCAAGACTGGACTGCCGTCCGCCAGGCAGGTCACCCTGACGGGGGTGTTCCCGTCTTTCTTCATCAAGCGTCCCACCTTCACCACGGCCACTTGGGCGGAAGTGTTCCTCAACGCGCCCTCGTGAGGGGAGACGCACTTCCAGTCCTCGCGGGGGAACGTTTTCAGTTGTTTCAATTTAAACTTCAGTTGTTTCAATTTAAACTTCAGTTGTTTTAATCTAAACTTCAGTTATTGTAATTTAAACTTCAGTTGTTTTAATTTAAACCAGTTGTTTAAATTTAAACTTCAGTTTTAATTTAAACTACAGTTGTTTTAATTTGAATTTCAGTTGTTTTAATTTAAACTTCAGTTGTTTTAATTTAAACTTCAGTTGTTTTAATTTAAACCTCAGTTGTTTTAATTTATATTTCAGTTGTTTTAATGTAAACTTCAGTTGTTTTAATTTAAACTTCAGTTGTTTGAATTTAAATTTCAGTTATTTCAATTTAAACTTCAGTTGTTTCAATTTAAACTTCAGTTGTTTTAATTTAAGCTTCAGTTGTTTTCATTTCAACTTCAGTTGTTTTAATTTAAATTTCAGTTATTTTAATTTGAACTTCAGTTGTTTCAATTTGAGATTCACTTATTTTAATTTAAAGCTCAGTTGTTTTAATTTGAAGTTCAGTTGTTTTAATTTGAAGTTCAGTTGTTTTAATTTGAGCGTGAAAAGTTGTAGCAGTAATAATGATAATGATAATAATAATTATATTGAATAATACTAGTCTCATAATAATAAATATTGATGATGAATATTAATTATAATGATAATAATGATAATACCACTACTACTACTACCTCTATTACTGTTTAAACTACTAATATTACTATTATTACTACTACTTATATTATCATTCTTACTACTTGTATTATTATTCTTGGCATAATATTTATATAAAAAGAAGTCAATTTCCAAATCATCATTACTATTACCATTATTAGCTACTAATGGTAACAAATCCTAATGATTACTATTACTACTATCACTACTGCTACTGATAGTGATAATGATAGCAATAATGATGGTAAAACTACTACTACCAATTCTACTAGAACAACTATTACTATAACTACCACCACTACTACTGCTACTACTACTATTATCCTTTATATTAGTTTTATAGTTATTATTATTACTTTACGTTTTTATTATTACAATCATTATTATCAATATCACTATATTATTATTATCAATATTATTATTTGGAGGAGATGGAGGGGAGAGAGAAAGAGAGAGGACAGATAGCTAGGGATGAAAAGATCGCCCCCGAGGGAATAACAACATCCCAGGGGAAGGAGGAAGAATGCATGGTCTAGACTTGAGGATCCGGGGATGAGAAGGAAGGGGATGAGGTAGTCAGATTATATGATCAATAATTTATTGGAAAATACGAAAAGGAAATGGAAGGAAATTACCCGAGCCCCAAGTGTATATGGACTCCTTGGAGCGACTGTACCTGATAGTGAACAGATGTTTAGAGGAAAGGATGATGAGAAAATCAAAATTATTGTGATATCTAGGGAAGTGGTAGAAAAGGGTATAGATAGAATGAAGAATTTTAAGTCACCAGGACCAGATGAAGTTTATCCCAGAGTATTAAAAGAATGCAAAGAGGTTGTTAGTGAGTCGTTAGTGCACATTTTTAGGAAATCGGTTGATATAGGGGAGGTGCCGTTGATGTGGAGGAAAGGAGATATAGTCCCTATAATTAAGAAGGGTGATAGAGGATTAAGGGGACACCACACAGGTGATGCCAAAATTTCCCAGGCTGCTTTTAGAGCCAAAATCTTATCTCCATTGTGTTTTTCGTGAGCTTTTACATTATCTGACCAAGTTTCATTACTATTGGAATTATTATTTTTTTTATTTTTATGGAAATCTACTTAAAATCGAAAAATTCTTTGTTTGGTGAGATATTTAGCTTAGGGTATTCTGTAAACATTCAACAATAAAGTTATGAAGGGAAATTCTCCTATCACTCCGAAAAAGTTTGAAAATGCCACTCTGAAAATATGTAATATCTAAAATAAGAAAAATCTATAATAAGAAAATTTCCAGAAATTCCGCCTGTTATTGTAATCAAAATCCACTGCGTCATTTTACACATATGTATGCAAGTATAAAGTGTGCAAAATTTGAGATCTGTATTACAAAAATGGCAGGAGGAGTAGGCCGTGAAAGTAAAAAAAATGTGTTTTGAGAAAACAACGACTATATCTTATCTTATTGAATATCAAGTTACTTTAGTCTAACTTCTTATTTATCCATTGTCTAATGTATTGAGGTGATAGAAAACGTTCGTATACATTCCTATTTCATGGGAAAATATTTGTTTTCAATTTATACAAATAAGTATGATGGTTTTTCAGTGGCCAGGATGGGACGCAGGGGTGAGGGGGTAGCATTGGGGAGGGAGTGGGTAATATGGCTCATATTTGCGTTTCAGAGCTACTACGTTGTAGTTGCAGGCCAAAAGAACAATTTTACAAATAATTATGATGGTGATGCGGAATCCAGGATGGGACGCGGGGGGGGGGGGGGGAGGTAGCATTGGAAACAAAAATAAAAAATACTTCGTTGTAGTTCTAGGCCAAAAGAACAATTTTAGCACAAAAATGAAAAATGTCAAAATTGAGTGACTGGTCCTCAGTTGTGTGGTGTCTCCTTAATGTCAAATTATCGACCCGTTAGTCTGACGTCAATGGTAGGTAAATTATTGGAATTTGTTATTGCAAAAAACATTAGACAGCATTTAGAAAAGCATAGTTTGGTCAATGATTCACAATATGAAATTACCAAGGGTAGGTCATGTCTCACCAATTTATTGAGTTTTTATAGGAGGGTTTATGAGACAGCAGATAATAATGAGGATTATGATATAGTATACCTGGGCTTTAGTAAGGCATTCGACAAGGTACTGCACGAGAGACTGTTAATTAAGGTTAAGGCACATGGAATAGATGGGAAGGTTCTTCATTAGATTAGATCTTGGCCAAGTGATAGCCAACAAAGGGTTATAGTTAATGGTTCTAAATCTGAATGGGGGCAGGTAACAAGTGAGGTTCCACAAGGGTCTGTTTTGGGTCCATTAGTATTTTTTATTTACATCTATGACTTAAATAGTAGGATTAACAGTGATATCAACAAGCATGCTGATGATCCCTAAGGTAGGTAGGATTATTAGATCACAGTCTGATGTAAACATATTGCAGGGAGACATAGATGAATTAAATGAGTGGGTAGTCAGGTGGCAGATGGAATTTAATATTGATAAGTGTAGCGTAATTATTGCTAGTAGAAAAAATCCTGGTAATAGATACACTATACTCAATACATCACTGAAAAAATCAGAAGGTGAGAAAGATCTGGAAGTGCGGGTAAACTCAGACCTCCGTCCTATAGGAAACAATGTATTGAGGCTAGAAATAGAGCTAATAGGGTGTTAAGATTAATTACCAGGAGTATTAAAAGTAGAAGTGCTGAGGTTATTCTAAAGCCTTATTTGGCTCTAGTCAGACCTCACCTAGACTATGCGGTTCAGTTTTGGTCTCCGTATTACAGGATGGCTATAGCCTTGTTAGAATCAGTGCAGAGAAGGATGACAAAAATGATACAGGGGATGAGTAACTTTAGTTATGAGAGTAGATTGAAGCTATTAAATTTACACTCACTCGAGAGGCGTAGAGTAAGGGGCGATCTGAAATAAGTTTATAAGTGGTAAAAGGGATACAATAAAAGAGATGTAGGAAAAGTTTTTACGGCTTGTAATCAGGGTAGAACAAAAAGTAACGGATTCAAACTGAAAAGGCGTAGATATAAAAAAGAAATAGGAAAAAACTGGTTCACAAATAGGGTGGTAAATGATTGGAATGGACTCAGTCGTCAGGTGGTCAGTGCGGAGTCATTAGGGAACTTTAAAAGGAGGCTAGATCATTTCGTGTATGGGAATGAAAGGTGGATGTAGGTAGTATTAAGTAACAGAAACTACCTCGTGTAGGTCTCACGGCCTCTTGTAGCTTCCTTATTTTCTTACGTTCTTATGTTCCTATGTTAACTTCTCAAATTACAAGAAATCTACACATCTTTATTCATGATAACATATGTATCATAAGGGCTTATTTTAAAGTCAAACATCTCTAAATCTATCTTATAAACATAATACAACTTCATTAATTGTTGCATGTCCAGTTCAGTGAAAAACTTTGCTTCTGTGGCGGCCTCAGACCCACTCGGTCGGTCTCCTCGATGAAGGAGTTGCACCTGGAAGTCACTTAGTTCAATTTCTTGTTGTTTGATCACAGACGCGGTGTGAGTATAATTGGTGTTTATTGTGGCATGGACATACCTAGGAGAGAGTTCTTGAAGACCCGTAATGTGCACTAGATACTTTGCTTCTTGTTCAAACGAATCTAATTTCATAATGATTGAGTATCTTTTATGACATGGTATGCACGCCATGTAGTAAGGACGCCAATGCTCATTATACTTCCAGACTGGAGTGGCAATCAGGTACTCTACAAATTCCGCAAAGGTGGGCACATCCCTATACTGTCCTGTCTGGGGATGTCGCCGATGATTCTGGATGATGAAAGTGCCATACTCATCTCGAAACTTGAGAAACTGACTGTGTTCCCATCGGTTCAGCAACTTGTCCCTGTTTGTAAATGTTAATGTGTCAATAACAAAGTAAGAATAATTTTATTATAAACACTAATATATATATATATATATATATATATATATATATCTATATATATTATAATATATATATATATATATATATATATATATATTATATATATATATATGGTATATATATATATATATATATATATATATATATATATTATATTATATATAATATATATATATATATATATATATAAATATAAATATATATATATATATATAATAATATATACGTATATAGTATATATGCGTATATAATATATATATATATATATATATATATATATATATATATATATATATATATATATATATATATATATATATGTATTGTATATCTAATTATTTATTTATTTATTTATTTATTAATTTATGAGTTTATATATAGTCATTTATTGATTGATTTATGAGTTTATATATATATATATATATATATATATATATATAGAGAGAGAGAGAGAGAGGAGAGGAGAGAGAGAGAGAGAGAGAGAGAGAGAGGAGAGAGAAGAGAGAGAGAGAGAGAGAGAGAGAGAGAGAGAGAGAAGAGAGAGAGAGAGAGAGAGAGAGAGAGAGGAGAGAGAGAGAGAGAGGAGAGAGGAGAGAGAGAGAGAGAGAGAGAGAGAGAGAGAGAGAGAGAGAGAGAGAGAGAGAGAGAGAGAGAGAGAGAGAGAGAGAGAAGAGAGAGAGAGAGAGGAGAGAGAGAGAGAGGAGAGAGAGAGAAGAGAGAGAAGAGAATAAAAAGAATAGAGAGAGTATATATATATATATATATATATATATATATATATATATATTTATTTATTTATTTATTTATGAGTTCATGAGTTTATATATCTATTTATATATTAATTTGTTCATTTGTATGTCTATAAATAAACTATCCCAATACTTTCTCAAAATATTCAACCAACCTTTTCGGATATATCTAAAATATCATTGGTGACTCTGTTTGCATAAAATCATAGTGTATACTAGAAAATCGAAAGAACCGACTTAAAGTCAATCGTTGATCAGTAGGATACATCTCAAGTCTTATTTCAGCTTTATTATCCGCTAGACGGGGAGCATCAGAGCCAGAACCGTGACTAATGACGAAAAGTTAGTAAACAAGAAAAAAACCTAAAATAAAAAATACCAGTACATCAACAGTAACAAAACAACAGCCCCGCCTCAGATCCGACACCGAAACTGATGTCAAGGTGACGCAACTGACAGATGAAAGGGTGTCGGCGTAGTATATCTGCTGCTACCGCAGATCTTCCTTCCCAGCACAGTAGATTGAAAGACTGGAGTAAATAAAACCGTCAGAGGGTGGTGACGGTAGTCCTTTCAGAGCAAAGTACCTCAAAATAGACCACGGACTACGAGAATTCCCCATGCCTTCTCCCCTTCTCTATACCTGCCACCATTTTTTTCATTTACTTTGATGTCTAAGTTTCAATTAAAAAAAAATTTGTTAGTCAAGTGATTTCTAGTTGCTAGTACCCGTAAATATATATTAAAGATGGCTGCTGGTGGACGGGGGAAACGCTGAATACAACGCTATTTTTCAACCAGCAAAACTACAAGCCTACAAACGAGAGGTACTTATATATGACCACCGTTTTTGGGGTGACAAGTTGCTTTGAATTGTTATTTTAGCGCATTAAATTATGGACTGCGCTACCAAGGTATGTAAAACTTTCCAAGATCTCAATGTCCTCGCCGCAAGTATGAAATGGACTGTACTGTTTCATCTAGTAAGCCTCCAAACACCTGGACCTTGCTCTTGAGCCAGGAGACCTCAAGTCCCAAAGGCTTTGCCTCCTCGTACAGCGCCTCGAGAGCCATCACCAGGACCTCCAGCGACTTAGCAAAGATTACTGCATCATCGGCAAAAACAAGATCAGTGATATTGGAGTTGCCGAGGGATGCTCCACAATCACTTTGATCTACAACTTTGCCCAATACCCAGTCCATACAAGTGTTGAAAAGTGATGGGGCAAGGACGCACCCTTACCTCACTCCTGTATTAAAGTAATCGTCCAGACCATTTCATCATTCCTGATTTAATGCAATCAAATCATAGCCATTAACGAGTATATCAACAATACGTCGTCACTTTTTGCATCCAGTCAGCCGTTTTTAAATAATCCGTAATCAAAATCTGCAAATTCCCCGAGTTCTCAAAACACTCCTCAAGGTTTGCAGACGATGCGCAGCAGGCTCGGTGACGTAGCAAAAGGCAGCGCTCTCCCCGCGCGCAGATTCAGAAGGATGTAAACACAGGAGATATATATAGTATTTGAAGATTTTTGGGTGTTTCTGATAGATTTATTTTGCGATGTGGCATGTACTTGCATCCTGTGTGGGTGCAGCGTGGGGGCTGTGCCTTTCCCGAGAGATTAGCACCCATTTGCAAACTGTGGGGCGACGATATATGTGTGCAGATGTGTGCAGCGGCAGGAAGCGGCGGGGAGCGGCGGGTAGTAGCAGGCCACCGAGATGAGAGGGCTGCAGTACTCAGCTGGCTACTACCAGCCGCTCCCCGTCGCTCCAAAGGTCTGCACACATATATCGTCGCCGTGTGGGTTGTGAATGGGTGCTAAGCTCTCGGGAAGGGCTAAGCTTTCTTGCTGTGCCCATGCAGGATGCAAGTATGTGCCGTGTCGCACAAAAAATATACCAGAAGCACCCGGGATTCTAAGGGTACTGTATTTTTCTCTGAGTCTCCGTGTGTCTGTGTCGGACGGGGCTGGGAGGCTTACCTCTTGTGACGTCGCCAGCAAGTTTCGCGCCACGGCTGGAATGTGGCTGTTGTTTTTCCCGCGCTTTTTACAAAAGTCATGTTTTTAAGGAAATAAGGCGTGAAAGTGAATAATTTTTTGTGGATTAGGTATTTTGAATGAACATTCAACATAATTATGCAAAGAAAAAATGGGTCTGGACGATTACTTTAACAGGAAAGAAGCTGGATACACTTCCCCTTACGTAGATGGATGTAGATGTCCCGTAGATATTTATAAAAAAAAAAAAATGTATTAGCGTTAGGATTAACTTTTAGACCTAGATGGGAAAAAAAATCACAGTACCTCCTCGTTTCCGTTGTCCAAATCCCGCATTTATCCTTCCGCGACCTTTCTAACGTTCAGCTTCCCCCCGCAATGAGAATCGCCTCGTCGAGATGGGTGGGTGTGGAACTCCGAGTGGGAGGGGGGGTATGCGTATCCATGCGAGTTGGCGAATTATATAAGGGCCCATGGGCCCTTGGAGGTGGTTGCATAGAAGCAGAAGTAGACTAATGGGAGCTTCGGCTCTTACTCCACTGTTCTTAGGGGTAGAGGAGTTATACCACTCTAAAAAGATTGGGTTGAGATGTCGTTGAGGGACCAGACAATATGGTTCCCAAGAAATAGGCTGCCAGTACGGGTCACCGGAGCCGTTGCACACTTCCATCACCTGTACGAGTCACTTTTGTAGCTTTAACATAATGTTTGCGCACCAGATGACTTATACATACAGGCACCATGCCAAAAGCCTTTTACACATCATGAAAAAAGTCTTTCTTTTTTGGTCATTTACCAAGTATTTTCATCGAATTGTCTACTTTAAAATTGCATCAATTGTGCACTGACCTAGACCAGGATCCAGCAACGGAGGTGGTATCTCCAGTTACCACCTGCTCTCCCACTACATAGATACTACCTGCCCTTACTACTGTATCCAGCCGTCCAGTCTTACTACTGTATCTCCCTCGGTAGGTAGTAAACGGATAGGAGGCCCTGACTGGCTAAGACGTCATCCGTCACCAGCCAATGACAAAATTTTTTTTTACTATATAAGGAAGGAGCCTGTGTTGCTAATGGTTTAGTGGTAAAAGGTGTGTATGTGGGTTAAAATGTGAATATTGTGTTACCGGGTGGACGAAAGATAGTAGAGGACCCTACCATTGAGCCCGTGACCAATTGCTCCTGATCTAGTTTGGAAGGTGGTTTTTAAATGACTTGAGGATACTGAACAAAATAAGCCCCCATGTCCCTCGCAAAAGTGCGGGCTAACTCCGCCAGGGGGCAAAATCCAAGATGGCCACCGTGAAAACTAGATTTGTCATATCTTCACTCATCTAATAGCTATTAATATGTTCTTGGTGTCTAAATGTATTTTTTTTTAGGTCAAGGAAAGCAATAAAGACATCATAGAGTGGATTTCTGGACAAAAAGTCATTGTAATTGATTATTTTATTAAAAAATTAAGACAAAACATTTCAATATTCATCATTTGCGAGAACCGTATCATGCTTAATGGCCACTAATCACATGAAGCTTTTTTTCACTGGATTATAACTCAAGTTGATGTTACTGAGAAAAGATGTAGCCCAATTCATCTCAAAACGTGTCACAAGAACTCCAAATAACACGATGTGGCTGATACACAATTTGAATTTGTTCTATTAGTTCAATTCTATTAGTATATTGCCGCTGTATTCTAGGTGTCAACAAATAGGTTTTTCAGACCAAGGTTTTCAATGCTAATATACATGAATTAATTTGTTTAATGAAAATTGAAAACAATTATTGATTTATCCTAATTCATTACATATTTCAGATAAATCAGGCAAAATCCACAACCTATCATAACTATTTAACTGACAATTATGGATAACATGAATGGGCAATATTATATACATCAATGTCATTATCCTCGTCTTCATCAAATGAATCACTCACTCTCTCCTGAATCAGTATCTCCTGGTGTTAGGTCTTGAAGTTGAACGACATCCTTCAAATGCATTGGTAGTGCTGGTCTTGTGTGTCGCACTGGCTTACACAAGCCACTCTCAACAGCCCATCCATGTGAAAGTGGAGACGGAGAAGGATCTACCTTATGATAATTGAGAAGCATGTGTGTTTGATAATTTCCTCTTGTTACCTTCAGGTCATGTGAATCTCTATCTGGTGGAAGTCTCAGTGTTGATTTTCTGTAGATCTGGTTCCATTTTCGTGCCCTTGCTTCACCCATAGATTTGTTCACCTTGTCATTATAGATGTATCTTAAGGTGAATATTGCCATGTCATTGAGAACAGACTGTGTGACCGGCAATGACTTGCCAAAACAACACAGCAGAGCACGTGCATCATCTGAAAAATCCCTTGCATCCCTTGGTAAAAATTGATGCTTTCCCGTGGCCAAAAAGGCAGTTGTGGTGTCTGATCCGCTGTGAATATGTAATTGAACTATAATCTCTGCTACCTCTTTGGAGCATAGTTTTTTACAATCTATGATGTTCTTCTTCCTCTTGACTGCTAACACTCCATCTATTGTATGGGCAACATATGCAGACAAAACTAGAACGTCTGTATCTTCAGTATCAATGACAACATCAGTATCAATGCCTGATCTTCTGATTTGGGAATATATAAAGAAGAGAATAGTGTCTGCTTCGATGTGTTCACATTCAAAATTGCCAATTCTGTCTCCTGTGGATAAATTCCAACACTTTGGACCCACTGAATATACAAACTGGACATTGGGATGTTCACAGCACCTTAGACGGATCTCATCTTGGAGAAATGACTGCAAGCGTTGTTTATTAGCTGGATTGTGCACATATCCTGGAAAGCTCTAGCTGAGGGAAATTTGTCTGAAGGCCGGATGAAGATGTTCTTAGAGCCTTCAATATTACTAGAGCGAAGATTTCGTTCACTGTCTTTGATGGTAAATGGCAAGTCATAGCGGTCATTCACCAACACAATCTTTGAAGCATTTTTGTGTCTGGACATTATTATGGACAACATCTTGGAAGCATAATCCCGCCATGTGAAGCTAGTACCATCTGATTGTTCATGGTCCTCAAATGATGGGGTTGACAGACGCCATATGAATCCCATATCAACTATAGCAATGTACTCCTTGGAATCCAAGGTCTCCATATATAATTTATCCACCAATTTGGACTTTTGGGTCTTTCTCATTGTCCCGTTAACGTTGTATATGGCCAAACATTCATCTGTCACTCGATATTCCATCACGTTAATGAGGTTAAACTTGTCGTCGTGTGCTTCTGCTAGTGCTATGATGGACGCCATTGCCTTGTTCTCCATGGCCTCTGATTTGGTAACCTTGTCAGTATTGTCACTTATGACAGGTGGTGGATTACTGAAGTTCCGTCGTGAGTTTCTGTGCACTGTAGAGTAAAATGGTATATTGTCACTCAACATGCGGTCATTGCAGAATATCCTGAACAGATCTTCACCATCGTGATGAGCAGACTCGAAGTCATCAACAAGTGCAGTAGAAGCCAGAACACCAGATTGAAGAGATCTCAGATTAGGATTGTCTGTGTTGAATGGGTCACAAGAAAATTCAGTGATGCAGCTATCAATATCCTGTACCGCCTGCTCATGCAGCTTCAAAGGTGTTTTTGTGTTTTCACTGTGTTGCTGTTTTGACAGAGTACTCTGTGCCATGGTATTTAGAGATGATCTGACTTGGTTGACGGAGTTAACATTTCTTGAATCAGTGAGCAACATTTTCTCCTTTTTGATTTTATGCCAACCAGCTTTCATCTTCGATCCTTTGTTCATGGTCATCTCTATCCACAGATCAAGAGGTAAACAAGAGTATGGTTTACCATTGATTGACTGGGAAAACAAACCATCCCTCATGTAGGCTGTTCTCTCCTCAGGAATTATTCCGTTATTGACATTTTTCGTGTTAATTTTTTAATAAAATATTCAATTACAATGACTTTTTGTCCACAAATCCACTCTATGATGTCTTTATTGCTTTCCTTGACCTAAAAAAACATACCTTTAGACACCAAGAACATATTACTAGCTATTGAATGAGTGCAGATATGACAAATCTAGTTTTCACGGCGGCCATCTTGGATTTTGCCCCCTGGCGGAGTTAGCCCGCATTTTTGCGAAAGACATGGGGGCTTATTTTGTTCAGTATCCTCGAGTCATTTAAAAACCACCTTCAAACCTTGATCAGGAGAAATTGGTCACGGCCTCAATGGTAGGGTCCTCTACTAAGATGTTTCTCCGTCACTCCCCCGTCGCCCCGTCACCTAAACACCTATAAATCACCCTTATTTAAGATAACACTCGGTGCTACACTGATCTAGATAATGACATGTGTACATTACAGCTCACCATAATCACTACGATGTATAATAACGAGTAATAAGACGTTAAACCCTGCCCAACCTACTGTGACGGAGGAGCAGGCGGCGGCCGGCCTGCCCCGCCGCCTCCTCTCACAACACCCCGTTATCCGCCTTACATGTGCCTTCCTGAAGAAGACAGGTCAGCTCCCACGCCTGTGACCTACGTAGGAGTTACCACCTCCAAGCAGGTGGTAAGTGCTTCGTGGGTCCCCGCCCTGGTTGTGTCAGACCACTGCCCCTAAATCATGTACCTTCAAACTTTTTTGAGATATTTACATGATCCTATCTAGAAATCAAAGCTTCTTTGACGTTCCACGACACCCATATTACTTTACTATAGACATCTGCTCATGCACTCTTACTATAAATGTCTACCGTTGGTACAAGGTTTGGTCTTCACAGTGTGATTGAACTACATGGAAAGAGCACCTAAACGTGCTTCAGTGTGGCTAATAGCTTACGAAGTTGCAAATGAAGTGTATAACTTCAATACTTGAAAGATACAGATGCTATTGTTTTAGTCTATTTGTTTATACAGGATAGATGGTGACTTTTGCTTGTGTCAGAATCAATTATAATTTTTATCAGTGTATAGTTCTTTAACAAGAGTATTATTCATAATTACACAAACTATAGGCTACCCCGATTGAACTACAAAATGTCAAAATAGTTTTAACACGCACAAAGAATTTTGCATGCTCGTATATGCATCACCATAAACTAGACTGTACAGCTTCAAGCCTTTGTTCGAAACTTTACTTGACTAAGAAATACACTAATGACTGATGAACAGAACTTACCTATAAGCTGAAAGCAGTCTTTGGAAAGGGTGTCTGACGACCATGAAAGCGGTGAAGGAGGAGAGATCCTCTTGAGGCGAGGGTTGTGCCAGGAGTTGTCGAATGATTTTGTGCAGACGACCACGAGGTTCAGAGGATATGAGATCGTCCCTACCCAGCACCCGCAGAAAACCATGAACCAGCGAGGTGGAGGCGACCTTAGGTACCTGCGATAGACCGACGCTCACTGCACAGTTAGTGTGAAGGGACTATTACGTCCCTAGCAGATTCTATGAACCTGGATTATTGACACAATGTAAACATTGAGAAACGTAAAATAAATTATTTACCTTTGTGTAGACAGATACATCCATAATCCAATCCAGAATAACAGTTCTATATTAGGAAAATAATGGTAGGGGTGTATGTGTGTGTGTGTGTGTGTGTGTGTGTGTGTGTGTGTGTGTGTGTGTGTGTGTGTGTGTGTGTGTGTGTGTGTGTGTGTGTGTGTGTGTGTGTGGTGTGTGTGTGTGTGTGTGTGTGTGTGTGTGTGTGTGTGTGTGTGTGTGTGTGTGTGTGTGTGTGTGTGTGTGTGTGTGTGTGTGTGTGTGTGTGTGTGTGTGTGTGTGTCATTCACTCATTCACCCATGGTCTTTTCCACGCGAGTCGGACTCGCGATCGCCAGTTAAACCCTCCCAGTGCGAGCTTGGAGCTCATTATTATCAATATTTGGGTAATGCGGCGCCTGCCCGTCGAATCACTCTTGGGATAAACCTCCGGAGGGTTCTTCGTGTGGGCTCGTGGAACGTTCTGAGCCTCTCAGACGATCGTCGACTACCTCTCCTATCGGGCGAGCTCAGTAGGCTGAGGGTGGATATAGTGGGACTCTCTGAGACGAGGAAACCATACTGTGTTTCATCTTGAGAAACTGAAGGACTTGACATGTGCCCATGAGTATGCGGTGGCAGTCTCAAATCGGTTTGATATGCTCGGTGCCCTTGAGGACCCTGTAGAACTGTGGGATACCTTCAAACGTGAAACTCTACAGGCTGCCAAGGAGTGTATTGGAGAGCGCCCGAGGTCAAGGCGTGGTTTTGTCTCGACGGAGACGCTGGAGAAAATCGAGGAGAGTCGCGCTGCCAGGCTAGCTGGGAACCAGGACCAGCACAGGGCTCTGTCACGCCGGACTAGAACCCTCCTGGGGAGAGACAAAGAGAGGTATGTCAGGAGTCTCGCTGAGGATGTCGAGGGTTATTTAAACGCTAATGACCTCCGACCCGCCTACCGAGCCCTGAAGAAGCTCCGTTCCAAGTCTCCATCTCGGGCGAGTATTATTCGAACAGCAGATGGGCGCCTCGTGTCGGACATGGATGGGCAGATGGCTCGTTGGGCTGAGTACTTTGGGCAGTTGTTCACGGTGGACCCTCCAACTGAGCAGCTTCACACCACTGGCTTACAGGCAGTGGATGCCGATCCTCCCATTGACGAAACCGCACCCTCTCTTGACAAAGTTAGAGAGGCTTTAGCAAAGTTGAGGGGTGGAAAGGCAGCTGGTGCTTGTAATATCAGTGCGGAGCTCCTCAAAGCTGGGGGTGAGGCCATGATCCGCGGGTTGCATGCTGTCCTGACTGCCGTGTGGCAATCAGGTACCATTCCTCCTGACTGGAAAAGGGGGCTGGTCGTCCCTATCTGGAAAGGGAAAGGGGACCGTCAGGACTGCAACAATTACCGCAGTATTACACTGTTCAGCGTGCCAGGCAAGCTGCTTGCCCATCTATTGCTGATGCGGATCCGCAGTCATCTGGTGAAGCATCAGAGACCTCAGCAGTCTGAGTTCACGCCTGGCAAGTCAACAACGGACTGTATCCTAGTGCTTCGTGTCCTGGTGGAATGCCGACATGAGTTTCGACAGGGGATGCTTGCAGCCTATGCTCTGAAGCACTTGGGGGAGGTCTATCCAGCTTCTTTTCTGTGAATACAGGAGTGAGGCAAGGGTGCGTCCTTGCCCCATCCCTTTTCAACACTTGTATGGACTGGGTATTGGGCAAAGTTGAAGATCAAAGTGATTGTGGAGCATCCCTCGGCAACACCAAGATCACTGATCTTGTTTTTGCCGATGATGCAGTAATCTTTGCTGAGTCGCTGGAGGTCCTGGTGATGGCTCTCGAGGCGCTGCACAAGGAGGCAAAGCCTTTGGGACTTGAGGTCTCCTGGCTTAGGACCAAGGTCCAGGTGTTTGGAGGCTTATTAGATGAAACAGTACAGTCTGTTCATGCGTGCGGCGAGGACATTGAGATCTTGGAAAGTTTTACATACCTTGGTAGCGCAGTCCATAATGACGGCGGGTCACGTCAAGAAATCTTACGGCGGATTGGCATAGCCCACGGTGTTATGGACTCGCTCAGCAGGAGTATTTGGTGTAGTCGGTACCTGCAGGAGGACAAAGATCCGGATCTTCAAGTCGCTTGTGATCCCTGTCTTACTCTATGGTTGTGAGACATGGACACTAAATAGCGACTTGAAGAGACGAATTGATGCCTTTGGTAATAAGTGTCTTCGCAGAATCATGGGGTATCGCTGGGATGATTACGTGTCAAATCAGTGATTGCACCGTGAGACTGAATCGAGGCCTATTACCTACATAGTCCGTCAGCGCCAACTTCGGCTATATGGGCATGTGGCACGCTACCCTGAAACCGATCCTTCCCATCGGGTTGTATCTGTAAGAGACAATCCAGCGTGAAGGATGCCAAGGGGGCGCCCACAAGGCTCGTGGGTGGGGCAAGTTGATGTTTCTTGTCGAGAGTTGCTTGGTATGGGAAAGGAGCCTGCATGGGGACTCGCGCGTGGTGACCCCCGGGAGTGGCGTCGTAGGTTGGGCGAGACGACGCGCCCCCCTGCGTATGCCCCCAATGATTGATTGATTGGGACCTCGCACACTATACCTTTCCATCCCATTGCTCAAGAGCAGCGGTCGGCAACCTGCGGCACCGGAGCCACATGCGGCTCTTTCCAGAGACCTGTGCGACTCCTGACATGTACTTAAAAATGTCCTAAATTATCGTTAAAAAAAACAAAGATAAAATATTGGCATAGATAGCCGCAGTACAATAGTGCATGTAGCCTAGGTCCTACCTAGGTCTCTAGGAAAATATTGGGACGCATTCTTGTACTTATTATTTATGTCATTATTATTATTATTATTATTATTATTATTATTATTATTATTATTATTATTATTATTATTATGACATGCATTTCCCTTTATTTTGTATTCTATATACTTGATTACTCTACATAGTGATACTCTATACTTGATTAGTACTAAGAGATAATAAGATGAATATTTTATTGTTTCGTAATTTCCATTCATAATTTACACTGCGGCTCCATCAGCACTGCTTTTCTGCCAAGTTTGAAGAAACTGGTTCTTCTCGAATTCTGGGATGCCGAGCTCTGCTCAAGGGGGATAGTAACCGCCCGAATTTGTCAGTGAAAAATCCCCGGGATTTTTGTGTGTGTATGTGTGTGTGTGTGTGTGTGTGTGTGTGTGTGTGTGTGTGTGTGTGTGTGTGGTGTGTGTGTGTGTGTGTGTGTGTGTATTCATCTAGTTGTATTCATCTAATTGTATTTTACAGGGCCAGAGCAATGCTCGTGTGGCCCTGTCTCCATATCAACATTTTTATCATTCATCCTTAGTGCTTTGTGTTGGCCGAAGCCAGCACCCCGGAGAGCAGGTCACAATCCCCCGGCTAACACCCGGTACCCATTCACTGTTGGGTGGACAGGGGCTCGGGTTTTAAGGAAACAATCCATCTGTTTCCGCTCCACCCGGGGATCGAACCCGGGACTTCTCGGTTGTGAACCGAGCGTGCTATCCCTTACACTACGGAGTACCCGGAGTGTGTGTGTGTGTGTGTGTGTGTGTGTGTGTGTGTGTGTGTGTGTGTGTGTGTGTGTGTGTGTATTCATCTAGTTGTATTCATCTAGTTGTATTTTACAGGGCCAGAGCAACGCTCGTATGGCCCCGTCTCCATATCAACATTTATTTTTCTCTGTCATCTTTTTAGTGTTGGCCAAAGCCACCACCCCGGTAGGCGGGTCACAAACCCCCGGCTAACACCCGGTACCCATTCACTGCTGGGTGGACAGAGGATACGGTTCTTAAGAAGACCGCCCATGTTTCTTCGCTCCACTCGGGGATCGAACTCGGGACTTTTCGGTTGTGAACCGAGCGTGCTAACCACTACACTAAGTAGCAGGGGCGCACCTAGGAATTTTTTTCGTGGGGGGCTGCAGAAGAGGTTTTTTTTGCCAGCCAGTATAGTAAACCCACCAGATTTCTCATTAGCCTCCGGATAGTACATTTTCCCGCCATCAGCTGATTCCTTTTTCAGGCCTTATTTAGTATTTCTGCTACTGAAACAATAGTTTTGGTAGTGTTAGATGCTTGTTCAAGGCATTGCGTGAAGCATACGTGCGACCAAATCAAGGTAGTAGTGGAGGAATTTTAGGCTAAATGTAATCATTCGACCTAACAAATTAGCAGGAAGTCGAAACTTGGTACACTTGTAAACTGAACCCTACTGATGAATATATTAAAAGCCCAACAATTCCAAATTGTGCTCCACCCGCCATCTTGGAAAATGGCGGCTGAATTTTTTTTTTCTAACTTCAGAACCATATAAGTTACAAAAAGTTACCACGAGAGCAATATCATTGTACCTAAAATGACAAACATATTATAATCCAAACTTTACTTTGTACGATGAAAAATAAAGACGTTACGCAAAATATAAACAAAATTCTGTATTCTATGAATCAGTGCAGACATGACGTTCAAACTATGGAGCTGTAATAAGAGGAGAGGCCATGGCGTCACTTCAGTTAAGATCTGGATCAGCCCCTTTGCTCAAAGACATACAGACAGTCGGACAGTGACTCAAAACATTGTTAATTTGAAGGGACGCGCGCCACTCACATACCGCTACCTTTTGCCTTCATGCCGGCTTGTTCTGCATATGGTTTCCCCCAGAATGCCATGAATGGTAACTTAACATTTTATCGGTAAGTTACAGAGATTTCGGGGCGAAACATTGTTTATGAGGCTATAAAACTGAGCTAGATCAAGAGCGCCTTAAATGAATGCAGATGCTTGTTCTAGGAGTAATTCCACTGAATTCACCTATAATTGTTCTTTCATGACTTCCACACAGAAACTATTTATTTATATTACTGGAATGCAGGATTCTTAATGTGTCACTAGAAATATTATGAACACTTATATTTTCCCAAAAACATAGGAAAAAAAGTCTGCAAACCATGGTGACCAGCACGCTACCGAGTCACCTTGAACTATATATATACTAATTTGGCTGCCGGTAAGCTTATTTGTGTTTCATTACTAGCGTTACTCAGTTACTGTTGTGTGTGAACTGTGTGTTGAGTGTGGTGACGAGCATTGTGTGACTTGGTAATTGAATTTTACTAGGTTTCTTATCTGGTGGGCTTCCCAACCTGGCAGATTATAGGCAAGGAAGCCACATACTGCTAATGCACCAGTAATAATTTTTAAACATTAAATTGAAGTAATCAAAGACAGAATATACTGGTAGAGGCATTATATGCAACTACAAGTAATAACTAAGTATTAATGCTGCTCAATTAATATATTTAAATTCAAATAGTGTCTTACTTAGCCAGGCAATTTCAAAATCTATAATAATATAAGCGAAAGTGTGTCTGTGTGTGTATCTGTGTGTCCGCGACAGGTGCCGCCCCCAGTGCCCCAATCCCATCATATGGCACAGTTTTGGAACCAGGTCGACCAGGGGAACATTTTAAGCCCACTTGTGGGATGATCCGATCACCTTTTTTTTCTTTTTTTTAGCAGCCTATTAGCGAGAATTGTGAAAAAAAAGTGGGTTGCGAGAATTGAGGAAACCTTGATGTAGGGTGATGGGTAATGGGTGAGTGAATGGGTGGGGTGATGGGTAATGGTGTGGGGTGATGGGTGAGTGAATGGGTGGGGGGTGATGAGTTGGGGGTGATGGGTGAGGGAATAGGTGGGGGGTGATGGGTAATGGGTGAGTGAATGGGTGTGTGGTGATGGGTAATGGGTGAGTGAATGGGTGGGGGGCGATGGGTAATGGGTGAGTGAATGGGTGGGGGGTGATGGGTAATGGGTGAGTGAATGGGTTGGGGGTGATGTGAATGGGTTGGCATTAATACATACATTTCTACATCCATGATTTCAGGAAAGCTAGAAGGGGCTATCTGGAGAGTCTGTGTTTGGTGGGTCAAAGGCCCACCAATAGCCCTCCGCAGGAGCTAGCCAAAAAGTCCGCCCGGAGGGCGGCTTTGCGGCTAGTTACTAATATTTGTGAGAGAAACAACTAAATTTTGGGAGGGAATTTCACATTGAAATGCCTCTTACATTAAAAAACTATATTTCTCTAATATCCAGAGAAGCTAGTCCTGACATGTGTTGAACTAGCATGAGGGTAGTGGTTGTAGTGTGTCTTGTTCATGCTGGTTACCTTACGTTATGCTGCATGGATATATAAATTTTGTGATGGTTGTATATATGAATACTGTATAGCTAATTTTACATGGGGCATTCCAACGGATAAGAGTATCAGGTGTTGACTTGTTCTTGCTACTTGCTGAAAACAGTAACTGTTATTTCTGGCTATATAAGCTGAAAGGGTGTTATACTGGACCTTTTCACCTTCAAATGCCATCACCCAAGAACGCTCTTGAACTTCTTACGGTATTTCTTTCTTTTATTGCAGTTTCATTAGCAAGCAGTCTTACCATACCCCGTGGACTTTTGGCATCATATAATGCATGCCTGTATGGGTCTTTTTTGTGCAATTAATTATTTTAAATCAGGTATGTGAGGGTAGGTTAGGTTCAATTTGCCTATTTTTCTTTCAATTCACCTTTTCTTTTCTTTTTTCTTGCATTTTCAATTCACCTCTATACTTCATTTATTCACTTTAGGTTAGATTAGGTTCTATTCATCTTTTTTTCTTCATTTATTCACATTTTATCCACTATTTCCCTGATCTTCATAAACCTGATCTTCATTGACCCCACTATCGTGGGGTCAATATTGTCATGGTTATATTATGGTTATTATTAATTTGCACAACAAATGAGGCATCAAAACACTCTAATGAACTAAGACAACTATCAAATGGATGAAAGAAAAAGCACCAAAAATAGGAAACGACAATGAAGGAAATATTCGCCCTTTTTGCTTATCCTACTTGCTGCCAGACAATCAGCCTTAGTGATACAAACTTAATCCTGACAGATGTATAGTGTGTTTGTTTCTGTTGGTTTGCCTGTGATGAAACGGTTTGTGATATTTGAATTTATGGATTATGGTTTGCATTTGCAGTATTTGTGTTTGTTCTTGTTCGATGAATTCCTAGAAAATAATAGCTTATGTAGTTACTGGGAAGATGATTTAACTTTTATTTAGGTTTCCAAAAGATGAACACCAGTTGTTGTTGTTTTTTCTCTTTCTCTCTCTCTCCACAGTTTACTGAGGTCATCTCCTCACATTGCCATTATCTATTCCACTCTCATGTCTTTTTTGTCATTTCACTCTCAGGTGATCAAACCATCTCGTCCACTCGACAACCATTTATCTCCCTCACAAAACATACCAACTCTTCTCTGTAATTGGAAAATATAGTATTATATTCTCTACATTAATTGCTTATCAAATTAATAACAATCAATCAAGCAATCATTGGGGCCATACGCTGGGGGCGCGTCGCCTCGGCCACACTACGACGCCACTCCCGGAGGTCACCACGCGCGAGTCCCCATGCAGGCTTCTTTCCCATACCAAGCAGCTCTCGACAAGAAACATCAACTTGCCCTAGCCACGAGCCTTGTGGGCGCCCCCTTGGCATCCTCAACGCCGGATTGTCTCATACAGATACAACCCGGTGGGAAGGATCGGTTTCAGGGTAGCGTGCCACATGCCCATATAGCCGAAGTTGGCGCTGACGGACTATGCAGGTAATAGGCCTCGATTCAGTCTCACGGTGAAATTGCTCATTTGACCATCATCCCAGCGATACCTCATGATTCTGCGAAGACACTTATTACCAAAGGCATCGATTCGTCTCTTCAAGTCGCTATTTAGTATCCACGTCTCACAACTTAGAGTAAGACAAGGATCACAAGCGACTTGAAGATCTGGATCTTTGTCCTCCTGCACAGGTACCGACAACGCCAAATACTCGAGCGAGTATTAGAGCGAGTCCATGACACCATGGGCTATGCCAATCCGCCGTAAGACTTCTTGACGTGACCCGCCGTCATTATGGACTGCGCTACCAAGGTATGTAAAACTTTCCAATATCTCAATGTCCTCGCCGCACGCATGAACAGACTGTACTGTTTCATCTAATAAGCCTCCAAATACCTGGACCTTGGTCCTAAGCCAGGAGACCTAAAGTTCCAAAGGCTTTGCCTCCTCGAGCAGCGCCTCGAGAGCCATCACCAGGACCTCCAGCGACTCAGCAAAGATTACTGCATCATCGGCAAAAACAAGATCTATGATCTTGGTGTTGCCGAGGGGTGCTCCACAATCACTTTCATCTACAACTTTGCCCAATACCCAGTCCATACAAATGTTGAAAAGTGATGGGGCAAGGATGCACCCTTGCCTCACCCCTGTATTCACAGGAAAGAAGCTGGATAGACCTCCCCCAAGTGCTTCAGAGCAATCTCAGTCCCAGAGTACAGACCAGTCATCAAACCAATAGTCCTTGCAGGAATCCCGCGAAGTCGCAGAAGATCCCAGAGGGACTCACGAAGCACTGAGTCAAACGCCTTTTGAGATCAACATAAGCTGCAAGCATCACCTGTCGAAACTCACGTTTCGGTGTTTCACCAGGACACGAAGCGCTAGGATACGGTCCGTTGTTGACTTACCAGGCGTGAACCCAGACTGCTGAGGTCTCTGATGCTTCGGGAGATGACTGCGGATCCTTGTCAGCAATAGATGGGCAAACACCTTGCCTGGCACGCTGAGCAGTGTAATACCGCGGTAATTGTTGCAGTCCTGACGGTCCCCTTTCCCTTTCCAGATAGGGACGACCAGCCCCCTTTTCCAGTCAGGAGGAATGGTACCTGATTACCACACGGCAGTCAGGACAGCATGCAACCCCCGGATCATGGTCTCACCCCCAGCTGTGAGGAGCTCCGCACTGATATTACAAACACCAGCTGCCTTTCCACCCCTCAACTTTGCTACAGCCTCTCTGACTTCGTTAAGAGAGGGTGCGGTTTCGTCAATGGGAGGATCGGCATCCACTGCCCGTAACTCAGTGGTGTGAAGCTGCTCAATTGGAGGGTCCGCCGTGAACAACTGCCCAAAGAACTCAGCCCAACGACCCATCTGCCCATACATGTCAGACACGAGGCGCCCATCTGCTGCTCAAATAGCACTCGCCCGAGATTGAGACTTGAAACGGAGCTTCTTCAGGGCTCGGTAGGCGGGTCGGAGGTCATTAGCGTTCAAATGGCCCTCGACATCCTCAGCGAGACTCCTGACATACGAATGGATGTATGCAATGTGTACTCGCGGTTGCCCCTTGGTGCAATAATGAATTATTTTATCATAATCCTTACTAGTAATGGAACATTACATTATCTTTTAACAACACAATTGTTATTACTGGACATGTTATTTGCTAAATAAGCAGTACATGAAAACAGAAGAGCTGTAATAAGCAAGACTGTAAAAGTCTTAAGTGGCATCGTGTCGGAGCAGGTGATGATGTAACGCGTGACTCTGACACGTGACACAGCTGACCGGTGGGCAGCCTCGCAGCCTAGCCACCCCCTCCTCCCCCTCTCCGACACGATGCCACTTAGCCTTTTATAGTACCCTATTGCTTATTACAGCTCTGCTGTTTTCATGTACTGCTTATTTAGCAGAGATGGCGCGACTTTAATTTTTTCAGGTGCGACTTTGACTTTGCGACTTTGCCGCCGGACCTGGTGCGACTGCGACTCTGCGACTCTATGTTTGGCCCCCCAGTGCGACTTGCGACTTTGCGACTGCGACTTATTTTTCCCGGTGCGACTCCGCTAAATTACAAAGTAAACTTTAGCGCGATAACAAAAACATGCTTTTATAAGGCAGAAAAACACATATTTATTATTTTTTTAGTTCAAACACAGCCTAAACTAATATTACAGGTCCTCCTCCTCCTTCTCTACGTCCTCCTGGCCAGGAGGCCTCGTAAGAGGCCCGCATTCCGAATGCCGCGCTGATGCCGCGGCAATTTCTTTAAAAAAAGTCGTCTTTGTTCCTGTTCAAAGTCGGGGCAAAAGTCGCGGAAAATTGGCGGTGCGACTTTGCTTAGTCCGACTTTTTCAAAACGTTTGCGACTTTCGACTTTGCGACTTCGAAATTCATAGTGCGGCAAAGTCGCAAAGTCGCAAAGTCGCAACTCGGTGCCGCAACGCCCAGCTCTGTTATTCAGTAAATAACATGTCCAGTAATAACAGTTGTGTTGTTAAAAGATAATGTAATGTTCCATTACTAGTAAAGATTATGATAAAATAATTCATTATTTCACCGAGGGGCAACCGCAAGTACACATTGCATACATCCATTCGTCGCCGATCGCTTTGAAATTGCTGGCGGCCGTGATTTTTCTTACTTCATCTCACGTCTCCGTCCACACTACCACTCACCATCGTCGGCGCTTGCCGTCGGTGCTTGCCGACGAGCAATGCCGTTGCCAGAGTTGTGTCCACACTGAATGGTTATGCTCGGCGGTATACATTTTTCTTTCAGGGCGCTTTCTGATTTCAAAGTAAGTCATGTTTTCTGCATATTGTGTAGTTACTCTCAGCCGAGATTAGGAAATAACCACAGGAGGTTTAGAAAAACGGATCCAACCATCATCTTCATGACACATTTATGCATATCATAAGTAAAACAAATCTACAAAAACCTTTTTGTGTATTATAAAAAATATAGCAATAAGAAATAGTGTATAAACATTTTTCTAACTTTTTTGTCTTCAACTCGATGCAATTCCTCGAGTATTTTTCCCATTGAGTTTTTTATCACAGATTCGAAATCAGCTGACTTTCTTGGTTCTGATGGTATACGATACATAGCAATACAAAAATATCTAGACGATGAAAATTGCCGATAACTTGAAGCATGTGTTCGGCGCTGACCCGTGAGTGACGGGCATGCCCGCCCAATATTAAACCTGCTGAATATTGGCGGGCAATGCCGACGGTTAAGGTGCGGTCACACGGACAATTTTTCTGGCAATATTACAGCCGGCAACGCAAACGCGGCCCAAACTCGGATATAATTGCGAGTTCTAATGAACACCATCGGGTTGGTCTTGACCACAATATTCTTGCCAGAATATTGTCACCAAATTTCCACCACAAACGCATATTATTTGACATTTCTTTTATTGCACGCTCTAATTCAATATACAGAAGCTGAAATACATAGCTACAAAGTGGCAAGAACCGATTACAAGACGAATTGTGAAGCCCTGTACACTCTTGTACGTATTTTTAAGCGATTTGAAGGATACAAAACACCAAGAAAAATTTAAATGAGTTATGGCTGGTATACATTTTCTTTGTTGACGGTTTATTAATAACTAAACTTTTTAGGGGATACCAACTTATTATTGATCACTTTGATGTTGAATGTTGAATGATATATGTCTGACGCACTTCCATACACAAGAATCCATTTCAATCATTCACCACCCTATTTGTGAACCAGTTTCTCCCTATTTCTCCCTATTTTTCCAAAGACGCTTCTTCAGATACATCTTGAGAAGCCAAAATTGCCATTCAAATTATTGCTACCTCTGAAAGTCCGTGTGACCAAAACACGGCAAGGTGTTGCCTTTGCTGAATAATGGGCCCCAGACATAACTACGTCACGGTTTGTTTACATCGGTGCATTGTGGGGATAAGGCGGGGTCGCCGCGGGTGGACCTACGAAGAGAAAACTACGGCGATGGAAGAATTTAGAGTTATTTTGCGCGATATTGATATTCCAGGTGCTATATTACTGTGCTCTGTTCTCGCTGACAACACTATAGGGTAATTATGGAGGAGAGTTTCACGTTCGTTTTCAGAGACACCAACTACTTTTTCTTGGCCTACAATAGGTGCTTGTTCTAATGGTGCTAGTTTTATTTTGCGCAAACCCAAAAAAAAATGAAACCTAACCTAACCTTATGTTTTAATGAAACCTAACCTAACCTAACCTCTAACCTAACCTAACCTAACCTAACCTAACCAACCCAACACCTAACCTAACCTAACCTTACAGGTTTTAAAGAAACCTAACCTAACCTTAACCACAAAGTATACATTTTTTTTTTTTTTTTTTTGGTTTGCGCAAAATAAAACTAGCACCATTAGAACAAGCACCTATTGTAGGCCAAGAAAAAGTAGTTTAGAGAAGACCTGAGGTAATGGCTGATGTGCAGAGGCTTCTAAACCAAGAAAACAGAGTCATAACAGAGCCTCGTCAAAAGGTAAGCAACTGGTAGGTACGTAATGTGTCCCTACCACTTGCTTACTTCTTAATGAGACTCTGCTGTGACTGTTTTCCTGGTTTAAAAGCCTCTGCACATCAACCATCACCTCAGGTCTTCTCTATGTTCTCAGCGAGCACGGAAATATAGCACCTGGAATATCAATTTCGCCCAAAACAACTCGAAATTTTTTCATCGTCGTAGTCTTCTCTTTGTAGGTTGTATACATATTCACGGTTATGATAATATTAAAATACCTTATTAATTGAGTTCCTTTTGTTGTCTTTTCTCATAATAAGTAGGGTATTATTCTAGTGTTTGCCCATACTCCCCCTCTCCCACAAAACAAGCTTGGGGACCTGGGGGAATGCGGGATTTTTGGCTGGGGTACAAAATATGCGTCGCAACCACATAGTTTTTGAGTTAGGGGTGTTGTAAAAATTGCCTAGATCTAGGGAAAATTCATTGGATTTCTTCTGAGTCCAGAGACGTGTGAACCTGACGATCCTCACAGAATGATGACCGAAGTGTCGAGAACCCCCCCAACCCCCCGCTAGGAGGTTAGGTTAGATTTGGTTAGGTTAGGGCAGGTTATATTTGGTTAGGTTAGATTTGGTTAGGTTAGGTTTGATTAGATTTGGTTAGGTTAGCTTAGGCTATATTTGGTTAGGTTAGGTTAATTTTGGTTAGGCAAATTTCTCTAGATATAAGGTAATTATCCTAGATCTAGGGAATTTTACCACCCATACACAACTCTTAAATAATGTGTTTCCGACGCATAATTTGTTCCCCACCCGAAAACCCCGCATTCCCACAGGTCTCTAAACTTGTTTGGTAAACTTGGGGGAAGTGGGAGCGTATGGGTAAACACTATAATTTTATGTGTGGGGTTTAATATTTAATGTGGGGTTTTCGGGTGGGGAACAAATTATGCGTCGGAAACACATAATTTAAGAGTTGTGTATGGGTGGTAAAATTAACCTAACCAACCAAACCAACCAACCAAATCCTAACCTAACCAAATCTAATCAAACCTAACCTAACCAAATCTAACCTAACCAAATATAGCCTGCCCTAACCTAACCAAATCTAACCTAACCTCCTAGCGAGGGGTTGGGGGGGTTCTCGACACTTCGGTCATCATTCTGTGAGGATCGTCAGGTTCACACGTCTCTGGACTCAGAAGAAATCCAATGAATTTTCCCTAGATCTAGGCAATTTTTACAACACCCCTAACTCAAAAACTATGTGGTTGCGAAGCATATTTTGTACCCCAGCCAAAAATCCCGCATTCACCCAGGTCCCCAAGCTTGTTTTGTGGGAGAGGGGGAGTATGGGCAAACACTAGAATAATACCCTACTTATTATGAGGAAAGACAACAAAAGGAACTCAATTAATAAGGTATTTTAATATTATCATAACCGTGAATATGTATACAACCTACAAAGAGAAGACTAAGACGATGAAAAAATTTCTAGTTGTTTTAGGCGAAATTGATATTCCAGGTGCTATATTTCCGTGCTCGCTGAGAACATAGAGAAGACCTGAGGTGATGATTGATGTGCAGAGGCTTCTAAACCAGGAACACAGTCACAGCAGAGTCTCATTAAGAATGTGGTAGTGGTAGGGACACGTTACGTACCTACCAGTTGCTTACCTTTTGACGAGGCTCTGTTATGACTCTGTTTTCTTGGTTTAGAAGCCTCTGCACATCAGCCATTACCTCAGGTCTTCTTTATAGTATTGTCAGCGAGAACAGAGCACAGTAATATAGCACCTGGAATATCAATATCGCGCAAAATAACTCGAAATTCTTCCATCGCCGTAGTTTTCCCTTCGTAGGTCCACCCGCGGCGACCCCGCCTTATCCCCACAATGCACCGATGTAAACAAACCGTGACGTAGTTATGGGTAGGGTCCATTGCAGCCTGAATATTGACTGAAAATTTGCTCATGTGACCGCGGCTCATTTTGCTCGTCGGCATCCTGTCCACACTGCCACTTTTAAGTGACGAACACTCGATCGACGGGAGGCGCCGACGGTGGTGAGTGGTAGTGTGGACGGGGCTTAAGGGACGTCTCAAAAAGCATATGTATATAGAACATTTTCTACTAAGAATTACACATTCATTCACCTTTACCAATATTTGCAGAAACTCGTGTTAGCCTACACCCTGTATTATACCTCCATGTTTCAAACTAAGTTAATGGGTAGAAATTTGAATATTTTGTTGTGATTTATTATCTCTGAACCATCACAGTTTCATTTTATAGGCAGTTTGGCAAAAAATATATATGATAAAATGCATATAAATATAAAACTTTGACACTAAGGCACTGTGTGACATCTCTAATGTTGAATAAAGTCATCTAACATGAGATAAGAAATAAAATGTCAGCGATGTATAGAGGATGTGAAGGAACTACCTCGGGAGCTACCTTTGGGGGAGGCGGTAGCAGAGTGGTTAGCGTCTCCGAGTGGCGTTCTCGGTGACCCGAGTTCGATCCCCGACGAAAGCCAAAATCTTTCTGCACCGTCGAGTGGCCTAAGAACACCCACATGCCCTGCCCATTAGCTCTACCTTCGATTGCGAGTGCATCGGAGGACACAGGGGGGCGGCATGAGCCTCTAATTACAGGCGTCACTATAAAAATCCTGCCTGCGCCACCACGGGCGAGGGCCAACCATCACAGTCCTCAAGTGAACCTCCAGGGCCTACCATCCCACCCCTGGAGGCCTACAGTTGCTATAGGCGCAACTGTAAACAAAAAAACAAAAAACAAAACCTACGAAAACTCTTGAAACACTACTAGACAACTGATAACTGAGTGTGTTGCAATATGACACTACACATAATGCAATAAATGTACAATCTAGTTTAATTTTGCGTAGTAATTAGAAAATTTTACTTAAAACAGGGAGGCACAATTACATTTTATTTCCTACCTCATGTTAGATAACTTTATTCAACATTAGAGATGACACACTGCCTTATTGTCAAAGCTATATTTTCATATATATATATATATATATATATATATATATATATATATATATATATATATATATATATATATATATATATATATATATATATATATATATATATATATATATATATATATATATATATATATATATATATATATATATATATATATATATATATATATATATTCTATTATTTTTATATATATTTTTTACCAAACTGTCTATAAATTGAAACTCTGATGGTTCTGAAATAATGAATGACAACAAAATATTCAAATTTCTACCCATTAACTTGGTTTGAAGGTCATGCCTGCATTGATTCATAGTATACAGAATAGTTTTTGCGTAACTTTTTTTATTTTTCATCGTAGAAAACAAAGTTGGTAACATAAAATGTTTGTATTTTAATACAGAATGGTATTGCTCTCGAGGTAAGTTTTTGTAACTTATACGGTTCTGAAGTTATTACCAAAAAATCGAAATTCGGCTGCCATTTTCCACGATGGCGAATGGAGCACAATTTGGAATTGTTGGGACTTTTAATATATTCATTAGTAGGGTTCATTTTAAAAGTGTCCTAAGTTTTGACATCCTGCTAATTTGTTAGACCGATTGCCCTAAAAGTCCTCCACTATAAGTGCATTACACAGGCAGGTGATGCGGCCACATCGCTAGAACCTGTAATAATAGTTTATAACCGACTGTTAGTGTATACTGATTTCTTACAAGGAAGGAAATTTAGGGGGGGGGGGGGGGGGGGGGGGGGGGGGCATGCCCCCCCCCCCCCTTTAGGTGCGCCACTGC
>JACEEZ010008567.1:455000-485000 GCA_016584305.1 Chionoecetes opilio
CTGTTGTAAGGAGGGAAAGTGCTATTACTCCCATGTACTGTAGCTTGAACATTTATTAGAATTGGTTATAAAAGAAACTATTTTGATGAATAGGAGTACTGATGATCGCCTAGTTCCTCTCAAGATGAAGGCTTGGGCACGGATCGCAGTCAACTGTGGATACGGGGAAATATGTACTGAGCAATAGCTGCAAAGATCTAGGAACGTCTTACATTCACCACTTGCACCATCATCATAATAATATGAACATTATATATAATATTTACTATATGTAAATATAAATAGTACATTGAGTTCAGAGTGTCAATGATCAAGTTTTTACTTATACAGTATATGTAATTTAAGTTCATCAGCTTGGTGTCGGTGGTGGAGCAGTAGCGCAAATGGCCCGCTCATTGGTGTGGTGGACAGTGGTGGTCAGGGAGTAAATAATTTCTAAAGTAATTGTTTCCTGAATAATAATTATAATTATTGGTATGCAGCACATATATACAAAACTGGCTCCATGTAAAGGCTGCTATTAAGGGATCTCAATATCGGTCATACCGTTCCAACGGTATGACCGATTCAATTAACGGAATACATATTGTTACGCCTGTAGGGGTTGTGTAGTGTGGGTGTGGTGTGTGTGAGAGAGTGTTGGTATGTGTGGGCGGGCGGCACGCCCGCGGATGAGGGTGGTTGCTGTACACACAAAGGAGAGTGACTTCATTCGCGGCGGCTTTCTGATTGGGGCGCGCACGACCATGCAGCCGCGGGATTGGCTGGTTAGCTGGCGGGGCAGACAAGGGGACACTGGGAGCGGGGTGGCCGTGAGGCCGCTGGGAGAGCAGGGCGAGAGACAGTCAGACAGACCAGTGAGGATGTCTGGAGAGCGGCAGGTCGGGCGAGCGCCGCTCCGCCTTCGTCAGTAGAAACATCGCCTTAAGTCAGGGCCTCGTTGCGTTAAGCCTCGTGTGTTTGTGTTGCTTCCCAGTGTCAAGTGAAGCTTCGTGTATTTGTGTGTTAGGGAAGCATTCTTTGACCATGTAACTGTGAGTACTTTGTTCCTTCTGCTACGCCGTCAGGAGAACTGTGTATTGTGTGACCTCCGTCATTAAATGTAGAGGAAGAACAGTGAGTGTCAATGTCCTCTATCCGCCTTGAGTTTGATTACGTGTTGCACATCGTTACTCGTTTCAGGTAATTCTACCGAGCCCTTCGTCAGGAGGGAGGTAAGTGGTTACGTGGGGCGCCTTTGGGGGGGAATTAAGACAGGTGAGTCTGTGAGGGTGAGGGCTGTGCGTAACAATATGACAAATGAAAAATCTTTCCGTGATTTTCAGCTATTACTACATATATCTAATAGCCAAAAAATAACAAACAAATTACAAAATAATACAAGAAGGGGTTGTTGAAGGGGTGCTCCTTACCTCCCCTTCGCAAACACGAGAGATTAGTTAGTTTTCCGTCACCCGTCCCCGTATAGCACGGCACGAAGGGGTCCTTCCCATTTGATACTACCATCTTCAGCACAAAGACCTCCTTTGCGAAAGGTGTTATTTAATACTACGGCGGCGGTCTTATGTCATTAAAATTTAAGTTATTGGGTACTCACGAGTTCTACGTCGGGAAGGATGGAAGTCAACCTGGAGACGAGGCCAACGCCGAAGACGAGGACGGCTGCCACAACCACCACCTTACCTTCCCACCTCACCCGCCAGCCAGCCCTGTACCGTGGGAGTAAAGCCTCAATTTAGCTTATTTCTCGTGGACCCTCACTTGAGGAACTAGCAAAGATAGGTTTCCAATGTATATTCATAAGGATTGTATAATTGTGAATTTGTCCATCTGTAGTAAAGTTGTTGTATTGTTAACCCATAATGGCATGTGGCGACAATGACTTAAACGAAGGTGTTTTCTCCGCAGTGGTTAGACCTTTATGGTCATTGGCTGCTGGCAAACCGAGTAGTCTCAGATTCCCTTAAGCCATAATACCTTAGCCAGGTATAGGTTAATAAGACAAACTAATTGCTTTGCCTCCCTCTCTGGTTAATTCAAATTTAGCTTGTATGTAGGCTATATATTCATACTGAGCTTTATATAAATAAAGGTATGATAATCATATGCTGCTAAATCAATGATAATAAACATAAAGTAATGAAAACATATAATATTGTTACGCCCTCGCTTCCACTACACACTCCAGGTGACACTGTGAGGCTGACAGGCGTTACAATCCGTTGCTTGACGTACTTAAGCACACGTAAGGGTTCGGTATGCGAGTGTAGGCGAGTTGTATATTAGTTCACGAGTCTTTATCAACACAGGCGAAGGAAACACTTCTGACACCTTTGTTGCGTTTACTGACTAAAGTCTTGATACAATTAACAGAATACAAGGCAGAGGCGAAGTAGGCACACTAGCAGGTAGATCCTCAAGGCCGGGAGGCGCGGGGAGAGCGTGAACGACCAACACCAAGGTCCCGCTGAGACTCACTCCCTCAGCTAGAACTCACGTCCTTCTGGCCCCACTCCCAGCCTCCCACCCGACAGCCACCCACCCGCGCTCAAGGTCGCCTCACTGGTACCTCAGTCACGCGCTGCCTCAACTCCCAGTTCATACATACAGACACAAACACGACTCCAAACACCAAACAACCACCACAACCACACAACATGCATAACATTGCCCCCTCCTTTATAATGTGATCGACCTCGGCCACCAATGACACTACACCTTAGCACTTACTACTAAGAAAATACAGAAACATAGCAACATATCACATGTACAATCAGTAATTAAATTTCCTCATGCTCATCCATTACATAATCCTCCCACCACAGGGGTTGTCGCTTGGCCCTCTGCGGTCTGTCTTTTCCCTGGGGAGCTGCCGCCCCCGCGTTAGGGTCCACTGCTTCAGGTTCTGAAAGCAGGCCCGAGCCTATCACATCCAAGGTCACCCGTGACAGATCCTCGCAGCTCCACACATCATCCTGTAATTCTTCCACACTTTGTTCTGGCTCTTCCGTAACTAACTCCCGTCTTTGCTCCCGCCGTAACTGCACCTCCACTTCGCTCTCCACGTCCTCGCTGTCCTCGACTCCTTCGTCACCCCATGAGTACGTTCCTAGACCGTGGTAAGCCCAGAGACGATCCGCATGGACCACACGGGAGCGTCTCTGATCCCCACGACGAATCCTGTAGGTCACGTCAGAGAGAGCCTCCAGTACATCATATGGTCCATCCCAGGGGCTCTGGAGTTTGGGCGAGAGTCCCTTCTTCTTCCGGGGGTTGTGCAGCCACACCTGATCACCGACGTTGAATGTGGCCCCACGCGAACGCCCGTCGTAGCGTGTTTTCATGGCGCGCCCTGCCACCCGCATGTTGTCTCGGGCGTGGCGATGCGCGTCATCAAGCCTCTCCCTCAGCGCCTGAACGTAACCTGGCGCGACAGGAACTGTGGATTCCTGAGGAGGGCGCCCCGTGGCCAGGTCTACTGGAAGCCTTAATTCCCGGCCAAACATCAGTCGTGCAAGAGTGTAGGTGGTCGCTTCGTGCCTGGACGACCGATAGGCCATCAGCAGTGTCGGCATCTTGAAGTCCCAATCTCGCTGGTCCCTGCTGCAATATTTGGCCACCTCGTGCATCAGCGTCCTGTTGAAGCGCTCCACCATACCATCCGACTGAGGCCTCAGCAGGGTGGTGCGAGTCTTTTTTATTCCCAGCAGCCGGCAACACTCCTGGAAGACCGAGGACTCAAATTCCCGCCCCTGGTCGGAATGAAGCTCCTGTGGCACTCCAAAACGCGTGATAAAGTTCGTCACCAGCGCCTCAGCCACAGTTACAGCCTCATGGTTGGGGAGCGCGTATGCCTCAGGCCACTTGGTAAAATAGTCCATCATCACACAGATGAATATATTCCCCTGTGCGGTGATGGGGAGCGGCCCGACTATGTCCACGGCCACTCTCTCAAGAGGCGCGCCGACCTGGTAGAGTTGGAGAGGCGCACGTGTCCTTCTCCCGGGACCATTTCTAGCGCAACACACCTCACAGGCCCGACACCACTCCTGCACGTCTCGCCTCATGTCCACCCAATAGAAACGCTGCCTCAACTTGCCCAAGGTCTTCTTTTCCCCTAGGTGGCCGCTGGTAACACCATCGTGCAACTCGCGTAGCAAGTTACGCCTCAGGGCGCGCGGCACCAACACCACCCAGTAACTCGGCCGCCCACGAGTATCTTCCCATCGCCGCTGCAACACTCCATCCTCCAGTCGCAGCATGGCCCACTGCTGCCACAGGTGCTTCGTGACAGGGCTCTCTGGTGCCACTTCCTGTCTGCTGGGGCGCTCGGGAGACTTCCATCCACTGTATCAAGGGAGTGAGATCCACATCCTCTCTCTGCGCCTGACGCCACTGCTCCCCGACATCCACAGTGTCTCCCCACACCTGCAATCGCCGGCACATCACACGCTCCTCTACCTTAAAGCAATGTGAGCACCCAGGCTCACACGGGCAGCGGCTCAGACTATCGGCATTGTGATGGATGCGGCCGGGGCGATGCTGGACTTCATACTGGTACTGCTCCAACCGGCCTAGCCACCGTGCCAACTGCCCTTCCGGTGCCTTGGGGGTTTTCAGCCACTTTAAGGCCGCGTGGTCTGTCCTTACGGTGAACTGGGCGCCATATAGGTAAGGATGGAAGTGTTCCGTGCTCCTCACTACTGCCAGAAGCTCCTTTCTGGTAACACAGTAGTTGCGTTCGGACCCAGTAAACTTAGCACTGTAGTATGCTACCACGTGCTCTCGTCCATCCTTCACCTGCGACAGCACGGCGCCAAGACCCTCGGCACTGGCATCGGTGTCCAACAGGTAGGGGCTGGCCGGGTTTGGGTAGGGCAGCACCGGTGCTTCGACCAGGGCATGCTTCAGGCTGTCAAACGCCTCCTGACAAGCCTCACTCCATTCAAAACGTGCCCCTTTCCTGGTGAGGTGGTGAAGAGGGGAGGCGATACGGGCGAACTCGGGGACGAAGCGTCGGTAATAGGTGCAAAGGCCCAAGAAACTCCTGACGTCAGCCACACTGGTGGGGACGGGCCACTCCTGCACCACAGCCACCTTCTGGGGGTGGCTAGAGCTAGAATTGCTAGAGCCCCTGGCCGAAGGAGAATGCTGTCTTGGGTTTGTCCTCCTCCACCATCTCCACCTGGTGGTACCCCGACTTAAGATCCAGGGTGGAGAACCACTGGGCGCCGGCCAGCGCATCCAGCGTATCATTGATACGCGGCAAATGGTAGGAGTCCTTCCTGGTGGCATCATTGAGCGCCCGGTAATCAACACAGAAGCGCCTCGAGCCGTCCTTCTTGGTCATGAGCACCACCGCCGACGACCACGGGCTATCTGACCTCTCCCCTAACCCTTGCGCCTCCAGCTCCTTCACTGCCCGCTGCATCTCTTCCCGCCTGGCTGGCGCGATCCTCCGTGGGGCGTGTCGGATGGGCGGGGAGCTTCCTGTCTTAATGTGGTGCTTTACCAGGCCCGTGCGGCCCAGGTCCAGGTCACCCTCGCTGAAGACACCAGCATACTCCCTCAGAGTGTCGCGCATCCTCTCCTGCTGCCACGAGGTGAGGTGAGTGGCGCTCTTCTGCGCCAAGTCAATCAGGTGGTCAGGTAGGGTACCTTCAACAGCCGGTTCCACACTACATCGCTGCCCCTCCTGACTAGCCACCTCCTCACAGGTGCCCAGCTTGGCACCAGCCGGTACCGTGCGAGTCTCATCGGAGAAGTTAGCCACAAGGACAGTGACTGACTCCTCCTCGGCTCCTACGAGACTCCGGCCCACCGCCACACCGTCTGCCAGCCACGGGTGCTCCGTGGACTCCACCATGCCGTCGGCTCCTTCCATCCTCCTGGTCAGCGTACAAGGCACCCTAGTCTCCGTCCTCGGGGCAAGGCGCACGCGCCCAACCGCAACCACCTCCACCGGGGCGCCACCTGGGAGTAAGGGCACCTCTTCTCCGCGTACCCTTAACTTCCTCCTCCCCAGGTCGACCCACGCCCCCCTCTTCGTCAGGTAGTCCAGGCCCAGGAGGCATGAATCCTCCATGTCGGCGACGTACACAGGCAGTACTTCCTCAGTGCCTCCCATGCCGAGTCGCGCCTCCACTGGGCCTCTGAGCTTCGTGCAATGCCCGGTGACTCCACAGAGTCGCTGCGGTGCTTCAGGAAGATGTTTCGCCGGCACCACGTCCGGACGCGTGAGCGTCCTCTCCGCGCCCGTGTCCACCGTCATCCGGCATGGCCTCCCGTTCACGGTCCCTTCCACCTCGACCGTCGTGGCTGTAGACGGTGGCAGGTTACACTGCACGGGGTCCTGGGAGCGTTGGCTGGCTCTCGGCCCCTCCGTCCAGCCAAGCCTCGTTTCCCGCCTGCAGCACTTCCTTGGGATTGGTGCAAGCGAGGGAGAAGTGGCCATACTGGCCACAACTCCGGCAGCAAGGCTGAAAGGCGTTAGCAGCCGGCCTCTCAAGGGAACGCGTCCTTCGCCCCCTCGGGCATTGGCTTCGCCTGTGGCCTTGCTGGCCACAACCCCAACAAGAGCCCTTGAAGCCTGTGGGGCTCGTCCTCCCGGACGCCGCGGGCCTCCTCTCCGTCGTCCTCTTCACCTGTGCCTGCCTGGCCCGGAATTCCCTGGTGAGGGGGGCCCTCCATGGCCCCTCCGTCGCGGCACCGCCCACAAAGGTGCGCAGGAAAGACTCGAGCTCCAGCGCCCTCGCTAGAGCTTCCTGCACGTCCCCTGGATGCGCCTGCTTCACATACAACTGCAGGTTCCTGTCCTGCAGCGCATCCACGAAGTGGTCGCGCGTCAGCACCACCACCATGTCCTCTGGGGCGGCGGGGTACGCGCGACGTACCAGCGTCTCCAACTCCTGGGCGAACTGGGGTAGAGGCTCGCCCCTGGCTCGCACCCTGACCTTCAAGCGAGCCCGGTATACCTCCGCCTGCTGATGGTAGCCAAACTTCCTTCGTAGGGCCTCCACCACACTCTGATACACCAGGCGTTGCGCCGGGGTCAGGTGCCTTAGCACCTCCAATAGGGTACGCCGTATAACAAAAATTCTTTTTCTCAACTTTGGCATGCCACTTTCCTATGTAAAATGGAATTCTAAGACGATTTTATCTATTTCCATTTTTGCATTTGAGCAATTCTTACTATGCAAAATCGCACTTTTATATTGCACCCTTATCGAATAATGCTTAAATGAGTACGCAGTGTCCGGTTGGTCCTGTTTATTGCATCATGCACCAATATGAGTTCCAAATGACCTAAGCTCTTTCTGATCAGTTGGTTCATCAGGCACTACATCACAGTGTCACAGCCTCTACGTTGGCCTAGAACGTGTCCATCATGTCCTTCTTAGACCTGAAGCAGGTCATGGTCTCCCGGTGGTGGGCCCGAGCCCGGATGAACCCGTCTCTTGCCTACTGCCCCACCACTGCTGCCGCAGCCTCTGTCACCTGCTTCACGACTCTTTCGGTGCTCTGAGTGTGGATAGAGAACTCCGGAACCTCGTACGGCTTGACCAGGATCTCCTGGATCTGATCCCCGGACAGTGAACAGGTGAATGCCGGCTCGTGCACCTGGCCAGGCTGCCAGCTGATCAGTGTCTGCAAGCTGGTGGCTGACAAGTTCAGCTTGGGTGTGATGCGAGGTCTTACACTGGTGTCCCCATACTCCTCGCCAGCCCTCAGCTTCAAAATCTGGGTCACGGCGAACCTGCGGTCGTCCTCACTCTGACTCGCCATCAGCGAGAGGAGGACACATTCTGAGTGTGCGAACCATGCTCCTGTCCGCACGTAGAAGGTCACAGCTGTTTGGACCTTCTTGGGCTGCGACCTCATCACTCTGAGCTGCGTGAGGATGTGCTTGGGGCCGTCCTCTAGTCTGTGGTGAACCTTGATGTCGTAGTAGAGTTTAAAGTACACCTGCAGGCAGTACTTGACTAGGATTTCCAGGGTGTTCAGTTCCTTGCCAGTCAGTCCATGCTTTCTGGTCCACATGTACACGAGCGACTGGGCTGTGGTGAGCCATCTGGAGTGGGACACCTTGCCACACTTGATCTCCTGCAGCTCGGACGGGAGAACGCCCCGCTTGACAGCCTGGACCAGCTGGTAGGAGACCTGCTGGTCATTGGACATGTTGACCAGGATATACTCCGGTATCTCCGTGAGATCTTCACCGCCTGGCACTCCTCTGAACTCTGCGTTGTACTGTATCTCATTCACGCTGGACAGCAGACTGCACACTGGACCCGTGAAGCCAGTGTCAGATGAGGTAGGCCCGTCGATGCTGGTGATAAGGTGGCGCAGGGGCAACTCGTTTGTGTGCAACACGCATATACTCCCGAAGAGCTTGCGTCCCAGCATCTTCTCCAAATGGGCGTGAGTACCACCCTTCCACCCCGTGTTGGCCCTAGTTGAGTAACCTTGCAGTACGATCAGTGAGTCGGTGGAGTCGTATGTCACCAGCAGAGCATAGAGAGCCTGAGCCACCTTGAACGCAGGCTTCTCAGGTGGCACCGGGTCCTCTGGTACAAAGTGCCAAAGATACTTTCCAGATGGCTCCTCTGTCACTGACACATGCTCCTCCCTGATCAACCTTGGGTGCAGTTTCCCATAGCTGTCGGGCACCATCGCCCTGGTCTTGTCCTTCCTCCCATCGTAACCCAATCCAACTATTTTGGTACCCTGGTTAGGGTACGCCGTATAACAAAAATTCTTTTTCTCAACTTTGGCATGCCAATTTCCTATGTAAAATGGAATTCTAAGACGATTTTATCTCGTTCCATTTTTGCATTTGAGCAATTCTTAATATGCAAAATTGCACTTTAAGCTATGTTTTGCATATAAATATAAAAGTCCATTTTTGCATAGCAAGAAGTGCTCAAACCAAAAAGTTGAAGAGGACAAACCACCCTTGAAATTCAATTTTACATAAGAAAACACCCTACCAAATTCGAAATAATCTATATTTCACTTTTCATTGGACCTACGGCGTACCCTAATATATACCCCTAGGGTATCTCTATAAAGAGGGTAACGCCATTCATAGGCCCTATGTTAAACACTACTGGGCGCCATCTTGGCGCCAAGGCCTCTTCGTTCACTCTAGACCCGGGGAAGTTCTCAAGGCATTACCCCGCAATATATCATGTTATACATGTATAAAGGATAGACTGTAATCTTCGGAAATGCTTGTTCTATAAGATTATCACATAACACATAGTAAAACACATTGAATAAAGGTCATTATGAGACTGAAGAAATATGATGAACTTAACATTCACTTAAAACTCGTCGTCATGTATAACTTTGTGGGACAGCTTATAATATGGCAGATATCATTAGAAGCAGAATTTTATTAGCTTTCCATTGACATATTTCGTTTTCTGATACATGCATGCGTACCTTGCAGATATTAGCCTTAACTACATAAATCACCGTGGCGGCCCCGCTCTCTCTCTCTCTCTCATCTCTCTCTCTCTCTCTCTCTCTCTCTCTCTCTTCTCTTTTCCGAGAAGAGAGAGAGAGAGAGAGAGAGAGAGAGAGAGAGAGAGAGAGAGAGAGAGAGAGAGAGAGATATGAGTGAAAGAGGGCTATGAGAGAGAGAGAGAGAGAGAGAGAGAGAGAGAGAGAGAGAGAGAGAGAGAGAGAGAGAGAGAGAGAGGAGAGAGAGAGAGAGAGAGAGAGTTACCAAAATACGTTTTCTACTTTATATATATATATATATATATATATTTATATATATATATATATATATATTATATATACTTTTTACGGAGAGAGAGAGAGAGGAAAAAAAGAGAGAGAGAGGAGAGAGAGAGAGAGAGAGAGAGAGAGAGAGAGAGAGAGAGAGAGAGAGAGGGGCCGCCACGGTAATTTATGTAGTTAAGGCTAATATCTGCAAGGTACGCATGCATGTATCAGAAAACGAAATATGTCAATGGAAAGCTAATAAAATTCTGCTTCTAATGATATCTGCCATATTATAAGCTGTCCCACAAAGTTATACATGACGACGAGTTTTAAGTGAATGTTAAGTTCATCATATTTCTTCAGTCTCATAATGACCTTTATTTAATGTGTTTTACCATGTTTTATGTGATAATCTTATAGAACAAGCATTTCCGAAGATTACAGTCTATCCTTTATACATGTATAACATGATATACTGCGGGGTAATGCCTTGAGAACTTCCCCGGGTCTAGAGTGAACCAAGAGGCCTTGGCGCAAAGATGGCGACCACAAATCGAATCAGAATCAGAATATAAAAAGAGAAAGCAGGAGATGGGGAAGTGGGGACAGGGAGAAGAATAGATGGGTGAGAGAAAGGAGGCTAGTAAGAGAAAAAGTCTCCGGGGCTTGACCCAGGTGCTGTATGTGTTTGTGTGTTTTGGTTGTGAGTCGATCTCGACCTAACGACACGCTTTCCCATCTCGCACGAGCAAACAGAAACCACTCTGGGGCGGCTTGGCAGGACATGGGCCTCGGAAGATGGTGCTCCGGACACACCCAGGACAACTCCGCGCCCACCCCCGCCGCCCACCAGTTCTTCAGTTTTGGTTTTTGTTCTTTTTTTTTCTTTCTTCAGATTTGACTTGTTTTCTTCTTCTCTTCGTTCTTCTTTCTTCTTCTCTTCTTTCTTCTTATCTTGTTTTTGTTGTTGGTGTTGTTGTTTGCTTCTTGTCTTGTTTTGGGTTTGTTTTGCTTTTTTCTGTCACTGCCATGTACGCGCGCACACCCCGATACTCCTCGGCACCCCGCACGGGCGGCTGGCGAGACAACACAAATCGAGTTGTCGCTACTCTATATATTAAGGTATTCTATATACCCCTACAGTCTACAGATTTCTACAGGTATTTTGCCCGTTTCTCAGATTTATATAAATTTTGTCTGGCAACACTGACGACCCCATCTCAGGCCGTCTGCCACACGTACGATGTATATAGTCCAGTGAAGCAATCACATAGGCGAGAGCTGTTTAAACTTCCTCAGGAAGGCACATTTGAGGCGGAGGATCTACTGTTTCCTTCCGAGACCTGGCAAAGCCCCTCCGGTGTTGTAGGAAGCCTTGGGCCTGGCCAGCCAAATCAAGCCCACGTGGTTTGTTTACAAACGGCTTGTCGTACACTGCTCTGGCAGCAAATAATATAATATGGCAATAGTTGTTCATTAATGGATTAATCTAAATTTCTACCGTGATATAATGCTATATTGATTATATGAGACGTTTATCGAATCGGGAATTATGTATGATTTTAGTATGAGTTGATTTTATGGAGAAAAAAATTACTATAGGCCTCTTCCATTTGTGCCCAAGTTGCATGAACCAGGGCAGACATTCAGAAAGAGTTAAAGGGCACGGTGTTTAGCTTAACTAACTTCCTCTATTTGTGCAACCCGGATGTCGCGGGGATTCTGGTACGAGATATGGCAATGGCGCTACGGTGTCACTATGGGTGATCTTTTCCGCTTGATAATCTTTCTATTCGTAACTGGTCTTCCTGCCATTTGGGGGAAGCAACCACCCCGGGAGGCGGGTCACAAACCCCGGCTAACACCCGATACCCATCACGGCTGGATGGACAAGGGCTTGGGGTTTTATTAAGGAAAAGGGAGCCATTATACCTTCAGTCTGATGCGTGGCGGTTAGTGGCAGCTACCCGCCGGGCTGGTGAAGCGAGGTGGTCTCGGTCAGGGTCTCGGTGAGGTGTCGCCGTTCACCACTCGGCCCATCACCCCATAATAAACTCACCACGAGTGTAGGAGATAGGTTTAAGGCCTAATTTCATTTGTATACTTGCCCTGTTCAGTTCTTGAGTCACAAAACATCATATATACTCAATTTATGAGTATTTTTATGTATATTGTGTGCTCTACAACTGCCTAGAGGCAGTTGCCTGGTTTTGACAGCTCAACGTCTTTAAATACGTCATCAATCTGCCCGCAGAATGCCAAAAGTTGCCCAAAACAGCTGTTGGAAGTCGCTAGGTCGTGAAGACCGGAAGTTAGCCTCTCTGAATGTAGCCCCAGTTCTTTCAGTTCAGGGTTGGGTTCTGGGTTCAGGGTAGGGTTCGCGTGTCACAAATGGAACGCAAAAACCCCGTTTTTTTGTTTACAAACATACTCAGCTGGCGAGGCAATTTAAGAGAGAGAGAGAGAGAGAGAGAGAGAGAGAGAGAGAAGAGAGAGAGAGAGAGAGAGAGAGAGAGAGAGAGAGAGAGAGAGAGAGATAACGAGAGAGAGATACCGAGAGAGAGAGAGATAACGAGAGAGAGATAACGAGAGAGAGAGAGAGAGATAACGAGAGAGATAAATATCGAGAGAGAGAGAGATAACGAGAGAGATAACGAGAGAGAGAGAGAGAGAGAGAGAGAGAGAGAGAGAGAGAGAGAGAGAGAGAGAGAGAGAGAGAGAGAGAGAGAGAGAGGAGAGAGAAGGAAGAGATAACGAGAGAGAGAGAGAGAGAGAGAGAGAGAGAGAGAGAGAGAGAGAGAGAGAGAGAGAGAGAGAGAGGAGAGAGAGAAGAGAGAGAGAGAGAGATAACGAGAGAGAGATAAACGAGAGAGAGAGATAACGAGAGAGAGAGATAACGAGAGAGAGAGAGATAATGAGAGAGAGAGATAACGAGAGAGATAACGAGAGAGAGATATAACGAGAGAGATAACGAGAGAGAGAGAGAGATAACGAGAGAGGGAGAGAGAGAGATAACGAGAGAGAGAGAGATAACGAAAGAGAGATAACAAGAGAGAGATAACAAGAGAGAGAGAGAGAGAGAGAGAGAGAGAGAGAGAGAGAGAGAGAGAGAGAGAGAGAGAGAGAGAGAGAGAGAGAGAGAGAGAGAGATAACGAGAGAGAGATAACGAGAGAGATAACGAGAGATAACGAGAGAGAGATAACGAGAGATAACGAGAGAGAGATAACGAGAGATATAACTCAGCTAGCTGCTATGTGAAGGGATCATATCAAGTTTAAGATCGCGAGAACGCATGGACTCCACCAGCCATGTATGCCTCTTTTATGCCGTCTGACATCCTCTCCGACTCGTGCATGCGGA
This sequence comes from Chionoecetes opilio, assembly GCA_016584305.1. Classification (NCBI taxonomy): domain Eukaryota; kingdom Metazoa; phylum Arthropoda; class Malacostraca; order Decapoda; family Majidae; genus Chionoecetes; species Chionoecetes opilio. The sequence goes on from JACEEZ010008567.1 coordinate 468,097, forward strand.
AAACCCTTCACGATAAGAGAAATAGGGCCCAAGGCGACCATTGTTTGTTATGAACTGAAAACTCTACCCAAGCTACCCACCTCTCAATGTGAGTGGAGAAAGTTCACGGGTTTTGCTGAGTCACTACGCGCTTTGCCTCGGACCCAGGTTTTCGTGCGCAAATGGAACGCCTGAACTCTTGGGTTCCGTGAACTGGTTCTTGAAATGTCGCAAATGGAAGAGGCCTTATTGTATGCATATATATTAATTTTCCATGCATCCTAGACAGCAATGTTACATTTGTTAAATGAATTTGAATAATCTTCTGATTTGAAGAAAAAAACTATATAGAAGCATGTAAAAAAATAAATCTATGAAGTCCTCATAACATGTATATTTGAGTGAGATTCACAGGCTCTAACGGGATCATAAAACTCAGTGTAATGGCTCATTATGTCCATGTCAACATTATTAAGGAGGTGGTCTCTGTCCGACAACACAATATCATCAAAGATGTGTTGATGATAGGCAGACACACCTACATACACATCCAAAATGATCACATGCTGATAACAATATATTTCATTATACATGTACATATAATATCTACCCAGTGCCATAACAACGGGCCGCCAATATAGCATACGTTGGGCCTCCATAGGCCCAATATCTTTGTGTTTGCTGGGTTACTTCTAGAAAAATTGAATTCCTGTAATAAATTAATTACTCTTTACCAAACTTGGAGTTGTTCACACTAATACAACCACATATTTTGTATCCGACAATGTTTCTGCCTATTTTACTTATAATTCTACAAACCATTGCATTTTTATACTGTCATAATGTACAATAGGCGAATCCTACTGGAACTTAAGGCCGTACGTTACAATCTGACGAGCCACCGACGTAACTTGACATATCAATGTTTAAATATTCTCCTCTTAGATGTTTGCATAGGAAACTAATTAGATTGTCCATTGTCAAAGATTTCCTACTTATTTTATTTATACTTCCACGCTTTTAGGAATAAGGACCTAAGCTTTGGTAGGATTAGAGTATATGTATGTTATGTATATATGTAGATATGCTATAGCTAGGTGAATATTTTCATTTTGGTCTTTTCTTCCCGAGCCATTTCTTATTTTACCAATTTGAGGACAAATTACTAGCGTGCCTAGGAATATCAGTTACTCAGCACTTCTGATATTGATAATAATTCCAATTATTATTATAATTCCTTACAACAATTATCACACACACTTTTAATACTTATTCAACTATCATATTTGATGATATAACAGAAGTTAGTATACTTCAAAACGCAGAATTTATATATTTTATGAACTATAGTTATTACTTAACTAGGTAGATAGTATATATATATATATAATATTTATATCTATCCTTTCCTTATGAACCGTGAGAAGGTAGGATAGGTCAGCTTAATAGTAGGTCACAGAACGTTTGTGTACACGTCAGCTACTAATAATACATGATTATAATAATATATGATTATAGAATTGGCACTAGCAGGGAAGGATCTTGGAAAATTAAAATTGGGGGGCCAAGTTACCAGCTAGCTTAGGAAAAAAAAATTGGGGCCAACTTACAAGATAGCCTGGTAAACACTGATATAGTATGCTGTACTAGATCCTTTGGTATAGTTTGTATTATATCAGCACAAATAATAATATATAATAGGCTAAAATAACGAACTAGTGCATCAGCATCATAAAATATTGATTTTATGTGCATGCAAATATTCACGGATTAAAAAAACCATATGGAAACAGGCAGTACATAATATATTCAATTGTTTTTTGGGGACCAAGCCACACTATTTTTTCTTATCGGGGTGCCATGGCCCCGATGGCTCCTCCAAGAATACGCCAGTGGGCACTAAACCATCAGGGTCCGTGCTTACTTTAACAACCACAATAGTTTCAGATTATTTCATTAAAGCTAAATGATACTCCCTAGTCTTAAAATTAGCCAGCAGACCTTCACAGATGTCGTATTTATCTTACTGGACCTCTGAAGAGCCATATACCCTCAGTTCCGCAGCAATACTAGTAGGCTACACAGTAAGTGGAGAATCCCCACTGATGGTTGATGCCACCTCCCCATCCATTGTGTGTCATTCACCTTCAATCTGATCACGCTCTGAACGCGCGACTCTTAGCTGTTACCTATATACCGGAAAAAGCTTAGAGGTCACAGAGACCAATCTTTGGTTAAAACTAAGATCTAACATACCACACACCTTAGAACCTTGCTCAAGGGTGACAATAACTGTCCGCGTTCTCTAGAAAAGATTTCGAGACATGAGCGGAACTCGAACCCGATTGCTTCAAGTGACACATATAGACACTTTGTCACTGTACCACACGGGCAGTGTGTGTGTGTGTGTGTGTGTGTGTAAATCAAAGCAGGTATAGAAAGCCATACCTGATGAACTGCAGTGGAAAGATCCAATTCAAAGGCAGTGTAGCAGGCACAATGGTCCTGCAAGCATGGTTAGCTTGGCGGCCGTGCTCACTCGTCATCATGTGGAAATACTGTAAAAAGTAGAGAGAGAAAGGGGCCTCTGCTGTGATTATAGGAATTCTTGCTTAGCTGCGTCGACAAAACTATGTAAGTACAAGTGTAGTCTTTCAGTTGGGCTCGTGTTACACCTGCTTCTTCTCTTTAACACTTGAGCTGCCTCACTCTTTGCATTGCATGTGTTAGTGTGCATAAAAATATATATATATATATATATATATATATATATAGAGAGAGAGAGAGAGAGAGAGAGAGAGAGAGAGAGAGAGAGAGAGAGAGAGAGAGAGAGAGAGAGAGAGAGAGGAGAGAGAGAGAGAGAGAGAGAGAGAGAGAGAGAGAGAGAGAGAGAGAGAGAGAGAGAGAGAGAGATGTAGTAATATATATATATATATATATATATATATATATATATATATATATATATATATATATATATATATATATATATATATATATATATATATATATATATATATATAGCGTGGGAAAGATCGATCTTTCCCACGCTGTCTCCCTTACGACGGATAGAGAGAAAAAGAGAGAGAGAGAGAGAAGAGAGAGAGAGAGAGAGAGAGAGAGAGAGAGAGAGAGAGAGAGAGAGAGAGAGAGAGAGAGAGAGAGAGAGATGAGAGAGGAGAGAGAGAGAGAGAGAAGATAAGATACTGAGAGAGAGAGAGAGAGAGAGAGAGAGAGAGAGAGAGAGAGAGAGAGAGAGAGAGAGAGAGAGAGAGAGAGAGAGAGAGAGAGAGAGAGAGAGAGAGAGAGAGAGAGAGAGAGAGAGAGAGAGAGAGAGAGAGAGAGAGAGAGAGAGAGATGAGAGAGAGAGAGAGAGAGGAGAGAGAGAGAGAGAAGGAGAGAGAGAGAGAGAGAGGAAGAGAGGAGAGAGAGGAGAGAGAGAGAGAGAGAGAGAGAGAGAGAGGAAAAACGGAATTTTTTGAGATATTTATTGAGATTATTATTATTATTATTATTATTATTATTATTATCGTCATCATTATCCACTATAAATAGAGCAGTATCTTTAGTGCAGTATCTTTATCGCTATACTGCTTCCGCAGTATCTTTAGTGCCTTGGCGATTGTTATCACCATGTAGTTATTGTGTTCAATTAATAATATTTGGAGGCACATAAGTAAGCAATCACCAGGATGAAAGTGTAGCCTTCAAACTCTACAGAATTGATAGGAGTAGCCGTAACAGCCGTCTTCCCTCCCCCCTTCCCTCCCTCTTTCTCCCTAGCTCCTTCTCTCCCTTCCTTCCTTCCTCTCCTTCCTTCCTTCCTTCCTCGCCGCGCCGCGCCAACTACGGTCGGTGGAGGGGTTTGCCATATTCGGTGTCAGTCGCAGCACGGCTGGGAACAGGCGCCGTCTGTCGGCGACTGTCGGCGCATGACGGCAACCCAATATTAGCGATTAAATTCGTTTTAGACCGCGACTGTTTGCGAATATCGCCGACAATCGCGGACTAGTCGCCGACTAGTCGCCTAACTGCGGCGACCCGAGCCAACCGCGCCGATTTTGGAGCTTCTGTCCCCCTAAAATCGGCTGCAGTCGGCACCGACTGGATGACTCAGCAAGTCGTGACTGGTCGCCGACGCGAGTCGTTGAGATGTGAGCGGGCCTTTAGGATACTAACGCATGCTAATTGCTCAAGGTATATTTAGTTAAAAGAAAGCATGCAGAGAAAAAAAAAGTCAAGGGGTTATTATTAAGTGTGTTGGGTTGAGAGATTTGGAAACTGCCGGCCACCATTTTGGGAAGCTAGAGTCAAGAGGGGGGTGAACTCCAATGTGAGGGGCCGATCCCGGCCCCTCACAGGAAGGGAAGTTATCATCAGGAATTTCCCATCAGGAAGCCGATAGGCCTACTCGTGGTACTTAACGGGTACCCGTGGTACCCTAACACTTAACACTACCTACTTGTTACTTAGCACTACCTACATCCACCTTTCATCCCCAACCTTGAAATTGTCTAGCCTTCTTTTAAAACTCCCTATTGAATCCGCATGCACTAACTAGCTAATGACTGAGTCCATCCCAATCATCTACTACCCTTTTAGTGAACCAGTTTCTCCCTATTTTTTTTCTTAAAATCTACGTATTCCACTTTGAATCCGGTATACTTTTTGTCCTACCCTGATTACTAGCCGTAAGAACTTTTCCTATATCCCCGTTATTGAATCCCATTAACCATTTAAAAACTTCTATCAGATCACCTCTTATTCTACGCCTCTCGAGTGAGTGTAAATTAAATTGGTTCAATATAGAGCAATAGACAATAGAGAGCATTAAGAAAAACAGTTTGGTCAATGATTCACAACATGGATTCCTAAGGGTAGGTCATGTCTCACCAATTTATTGAGTTTTAATAAGAAAGTTTATGAGACAGCAGATAATGATAAGGATTATGTTATAATATACCTGGACTTTCGTTAGGCATTCCATAAGGTACCACACGAGCGACTCTTAATTAAATAATGTTAAGGCTCATGGAATAGATGGGAAGGTTTTTCGTTGGATCAGAGCTTGGCTAAGTGATAGGCAACAAGGGGTTTCAATTAATGGTTCTAAATATGAATGGGGGCAGGTGACAAGTGGAATTCTACAAGGGTCTGTTTTGGGTCCACTACTATTTTTGATTTACATCAACGACTTGGATAGTGGGATTAGCAGTGATATCAGCAAGTTTGCTGATGATACTAAGGTAGGTAGGATTATTGGATCACAGTCTGATGTGAACATATTGCAGGGAGACTTAGATAAACTTAATGAGTGGGTAGTCAGATGGCAGATGGAATTTAATATTGATAAGTGCAGCGTTATGAATGTTGGTAGAAAAAACCCTGGTAATAGATACACCCATACGCAATGTACCGCCGAAAAGATCAGAAGGTGAGAAAGACCTGGGAGTGAGGGTGACCTCAGAACTCCGACCTAGGAAACAATGTATTGAGGCTAGAAATAGAGCTAATAGGGTGTTAGGATTCATTACCAGAAGTGTTCAAAGTAGAAGTGCTGAGGTTATTCTAAAGCTTTATTTGGCTCTAGTCAGACCTCACCTAGACTATGCGGTTCAGTTTTGGTCTCCATATTACAGGATGGATATAGCCTTGTTAGAATCAGTGCAGAGAAGGATGACCAAAATTATTCAAGGGATGCGTAACTTTAGTTATGAGAAGAGATTGAAGCTAATAAATTTACACTCACTCGAGAGACGCAGAGTAAGAGGCGATCTGATAGAAGTTATTAAGTGGATAAAGGGATATATAATAAAGGAGAGGTAGGAAAATTTCTTACGGCTAGTAACCAGGGTAGAACAAGAAGTAACGGATTCAAGCTGGAAAAGCGTAGATTTGAAAAAGAAATAGGGAAAAACTGGTTCACAAATAGGGTGGTAAATGATTGAAATGGGCTCAGTAGACAGGTAGTTAGTGCGGAGTCATTAGAGAGCTTTAAAAGGAGGCTAGATAAATTCATGGATGGGGATGAAAGGTGGATGTAGGTAGTGTTAAGTAACAGGAACTACCTCGTGTAGGTCTCACGGCCTCTTGTAGCTTCCTTATTTTCTTATGTTCTTATATCCTCTCATGACTAAAGTTACGCATCCCCTGTAGCATTGTAGTCCCCCTTCTTTGGACTGATTCTAATAATGCTATATCCATCCTGTAATATGGGGACCAAAACTGTATCGCATAGTCTAGGTGAGGTCTGACTAGAGCCAAATAAAACCCCTTTCACACATTCACGGTTCGAGCCACGGCAAAGGACGGCCTTGAAATCGGCGTGTACCGTGGTACTTTTGGCCAAGGTTCACTCATGGTACGGTGGTGTTACGTGTCTTGTACGGTTGATTACGGCTGCGTTACGGCTATGCACGACAGACCTACGGTACATTACGGTGTCGCACGGTTGTGACCTACGGCGATGTACGGTGGTGATACGGAAATGTACGGTGGTTGTACGGCAATGTACGGTGGTTATACGACAATGCACGGCGGTTGTACGGCAAAGTTACGGTGGCCGACGAAGGTGGGTGTGGCATATAGGTGCATAGGGACGAGCAGGGATGCCAGGTTTGGCCTTAAAAGGCCAATCTGACCTTTTTCAGAGAAGGTTGGCCTCTACTTTTTTTTCCTTTAGGCCAACCTCAATATAACCTTTTTGTGCCCGTTTTTGTAGCGCATGTAATTTGTTTCAAGGCAAGAAAATATATATATATATATATATATATATTGTTACAAACCCGCTCCCACAGCCGCCCAACTAACCTGCCTCCCACACTGGGCTGGCCTCAGACGCGTGGGTATGAGGGGCTGAGTCCGGTTATGTGTTTAGCCGGGACCGAAGACAATGAGTACCCTTAGGCCTTGAGCACGGGCTCCCCACACTGGCACATCACCACCACGGCACACACACACAGGCACAGGCGGAATAACACAATCACATCCTTTTCCCGACTATACGTATTGTACTACACAGACAGTATCACGCCCACCGCGAATAGGCCCAGTCACTTGTCGACCGTCGCAGCCACACTGTATTACAAATTGTTCCTCCGCTATCACTGCAGTCACTTTTATAACGTCTAATAAGATACCAGAGTCACCAAAGCCTCCTGGTCGTCCTCAAAACCCCGCCACAGTCTTCCTTCTCTTCCTTATCTCCTCGCCACTCCTCTGTCTTCTCTCTTCCCCGCCCAAACACACCGCATCCCCCGATGTTGAGCCAGAGTTCTCTAGGAGCGCGGTCGTAACACTGCCCCCTCCTGTAAAAATGCGAGCGTCTTCACTTGCCAAAAACATTAGAAAAGAACAAGGGTAAGGCAACAAAACAAACCCAAAAGAAAATACAACTCATTGACTGTGTACATACCAGATAATCCATAGAAAAAGCCACAAAACGAAAGGTCTGACCTGCCTGGTTCCTCTTTAGAGTGAGCTAGCCCTCTGGGCCTTCCAATGTGAAGTCTTCCATCCACCTAGGGGTACGTCGGGGGCGCTTCGGGCGTGCGCCTCCCAAGCCTGCTGCTTGGACCTCGCTATCGCCCACATCAACTGGTACCGAGGTAGGTTCCACTGCTGCCGCCTGTTCGCTGGGTTCGAGGCTGGTTAGAGGAACCAGCCCCATGTCGCCCGCGTCCTCCTCCTCCGGCCAGAAAGCGCGTTCCTCGTCATCCTCACTGCCACACGGCTCTGGCGTCAAGACGTCTCTCTCGGTGCCATCCTCTCAACTGTAGTGGCCCGGATCATAATACCTCCAGAGCCTATCAGCATGGACTACCATTGTTCTCCTTCGGGGTGGTCTGCGGATCCGGAAGGTGACATCAGAAATCACCTCCACCACTGTGTATGGCCCCTCCCATGGACTCTGCAGCTTAGGAGACTGCCCCTTCTTCCTCCTTGGGTTGTACAGCCACACCTGCTGCCCTTCCTGGAATACCGGCACCTCAGTATGCCGGTCATAGCGGGTCTTCATGGCCTCTCCCGCTATCCGGAGATTACCCCGGACTTGGTGGTGTATTTCCTCCATCCGTTCTTTTAGGGCAGCGGCGTAAGGTGTGGTAGCAGTGGGCATCCCCTCGTCCGGCGGCCGTCCGGTGATGAGGTCCAGTGGTAGCCGCAACTCCCGGCCACACATAAGCCTGGCAGGTGAGTAACCGGTGGCCTCATGTTCTGCCGACCGGTATGCCATGAGTAGTAGGGGAAGCTGCAGGTCCCAGTCCCCCTGTCCTTCCTGGCAGCTCTTCGCCAGCTGCTGGGCCAGTGTGCGATTATAACGTTAAACCATGCCGTCTGACTGCGGCTGGAGTGGAGTTGTACGTGTCTTCTGCACATCGAGCAACTGGCAGCACTCCCTGAACACCTCGGACTCGAATTCCTTCCCTTAGTCCGAGTGTAACTCCTCAGGCACACCGAATTTTGAGAAAAATTCATCCACCAGAACTTCGGCAACCGTGGCAGCCACATGGTTGGGGAGAGGGTAGGCTTCCGGCCACTTAGTAAAATAATCCATCGCCACACACACATAGCGATTTCCTCTGGCCGCCTGGGGCAAAGGACCCACTATGTCCACTGCCACCCTCTCCATGGGTGCTCCCACCTGATAAAGCTGTAATGGTGCCCTTGCACGTACATTGGGGCCCATCTTAGCACTGCACACGTCACAGGACCGGCACCACTCCTGCACGACCTGGCGCATACCCAACCAGTACACACGCTGCCGCAAACGCACAAGAGTTTTCTTAACACCGAAGTGCCCACTTGTGCTGCCACCATGAGCCTCACCCAATAGTTCTGCCCTTTTCTTCTTGGGGATAACCGTCAGCCAGAATTTCACTTTTCCATCACTGGTCACCCACTGTCGTTCCAACACTCCCCCCAATAATCGCAACACATCCCATTGTCGCCAGAAAAATTTGGTCACTGGGCTGGTCACTGCCACACGTTCCCAAGGTGGCCTAACACGACTCTCCTCTAACCACGCCACAACTAGCCCAATATCAGCGTCCTGTCGCTGGGCCAGCTCAAGGTCCTGCCTCCACGAGGTGGCACTGACATGGAGGGAAACACGGTTACATATTTGGTTTGGCTCACGTTGGCTGCAGTGTCTGCAGTCCACAGGGCAAGGGCGTCGACTCAAACTGTCGGCATTACTGTGCACCCGGCCCGGACGGTGCTCAATTTGGTAGTCATGCTGCTCTAGCTTGCCCAACCACCTGGCAAGCTGCCCTTCTGGATTCTTAAGGGTTTTCAGTCACTTTAGAGCAGCATGATCGGTCCTGACCGTGCACTCGGCACCGTACAAGTAAGAGTGGAAGTGGTCCATGCTTTTAACTACCGCCAACAGTTCTTTCCTGGTGACGTAGTAGTTCCTTTCCGGAACAGAAAACTTGCGACTGTAGTATGCCACTACACGTTCCTGCCCGTTCACCAGCTGGGAGAGGACAGCCCCCACTCCTTCAGCACTAGCGTCACAATCCAAGGTATATGGTTTCGTAGGAACAGGGTATGTCAATACAGGGGCGTGAGTGAGTGCCTCCTTCAGCTGCTGTATACTACACTATACTTTCACTATTTGTACGATGTATGATGCATGGTTGAGAATCGTACACGAAAATACGATAATTGACTCACAAACAAAATTGCATTATTAAGGCATACAAAAATTGTCATCGCACAAAAAAACAAAAAAATCGGTCGATGTCAACTTCTAAGAGAGAGAGAGAGAGAGAGAGAGAGAGAGAGAGAGAGAGAGAGAGAGAGAGAGAGAGAGAGAGAGAGAGAGAGAGGAGAGAAGAGAGAGAGAGAGAGGAGAGAGAGAGAGAGAGAGAGAGAGAGAGAGAGAGAGAGAGAGAGAGAGAGAGAGAGAGAGAGAGAGAGAGAGAGAGAGAGAGAGTGTTTTGAGTTTGACTGGATTGAATCTAGTCTAGCTATTATTTATTTTGATGAAAAGAGGAAATATTCTAATAAATGGAATGTTGAATTCAATGAAGTATGTAGTCATTTACCTACTATATTATTTTCCCTAAGGTTGTACGATCATCTATCTGAAAATACGATAATTGTGGTGGCTCGGTACGACAATGTGGCCTACAAAAGTTCACATCCCTGCCGTGAAGTGTACCCAGCAAACACAAAGACGGAGGGCCTCCAGAGGCCCTCCGTATGTCTTATCGGCGGCCCGACGGAAGTGTACGACGTAGGGCCGCTGGGAATTTGCTCAGAGGCTCACCGGCGGGCCGCTCTCAGCGGCCCGCCGTAGGGCATATGACCATTTGCCGCTGTTATATTAACTGATTGAGGAATATTTATGGTTATACTTTCTAAGTATATTGCAGATATATTAATGTTTTAAGGGGTGTTGTACAACCTATTAGCCGATTAATAGACTAATGGGCTGTTCAACACTTATAAAAACATTACTATATAATGCAATATGCTTAGAAAATTTAACCAGAAATATTCCTGTGTCGTTATCCAGTAATCGATGAAAAGGAGATTGCTAGGATCATAATTGCTACGGACATTGTTTATTTCATAAGTACAAAAACATTTTCGTTATTGAGTTTACATGCTGGTGTACGTGGAACACTGAACGGCGTGAACAGCCATGTAGAAGGATATAGGTTGCGACGAACAACATAACAACATCCACCCACTCGTGCGTTTTCCAACTAACTGATTATTTTCACTCAGACAGCGCCAGGCGCCGTCATGGAATTCCTAAAAAAACGTGTCGTACTGCAATTATTTATATTATTCAGTCTATTTCGATATAATGAAGGAGCGAAAACATGTTATAACTAAGTTCTCATTATGTTATCGACTGGTTAAGGGTGACAATTTAGGCCTTTTGTGGGTTTTTAACCCTTTGTAATGACTATCGTACGTCTGGCAGTTTAGTGCATTGATAGCTGGGAAAAGATTTCAAATAATATTCTATTCTAAATCATGATATTATTCATATGTTAACTCCATCATCTACATATTCCATATTAGGTGTACCGTTGAGTATTGATATGTGTTGATAATATGTTGGAAGTTATTGAAATAAGGGAAAATATGACCTTGTGTTATCCCGTAATAATCTTCACCGCGGTTAATCAAGTGTTATTTTGATATGATACTAGCTACACACATAGACTAACTGATAACCTTTTTCCATGTAAACTCCTCCCTATGTACGTATCTCATCTTTATTTCTATGTATCTCTGGGTGTTCCTGATTAAGCTGGAAATATTTGAAATAAACTGATAAATGATAATTTCTATAAACTATTATAAAAAACTTTTATAACAATTTTTAATAGCTTGAACAGGCCTAATAATAGTGATGGTACCGATATTGAGATACTATGTATATTACTGAGTTAATATATATAATATGAAATGAATATTTCCCACTTACAAATACGTACCAGCGCGCCTCCGGAGGATTGACATCAAGTTGCCGCTTCTTGTCACTACTGATGTAATACTACATCAAGATAATCATATCCTAACTGTTGTTTCAAAATGTTTACACATAGAAATATTCAATTCTTGAAATTCTGTACATTAATTTTCAACATAGTAAATTATCCCGTCTGAAAATACACCAGCGGGCCTTCGGAGGGCTGACGGAGGTAAATTTGCCGCCGGCGGCCGCCGTTCGCCGCTCTACGGCCTACGTCGGCCCGCCGGTGATGGTTAGCTGGGTATATCGTCTACCGTAGATAACAGTGAAGTCGCCAGTTCTACGTTTCTTTGTTATTTACAGACGTGTGGTGGCGTTAATACTTACATTTGTACATCCATGATTTCAGGAAAGTTAGAAGGGTCTATCTGGAAAGTCTGTGTCATTTTGTGTCTTATTCTGTGTCATATTAGGGCTATAAATGAACAAATGACAAAAATAAAACCGAGTGGCGACCTCACTATACCTACTACAGTAAAGTCGCCAGCTAGTATTTTAACCCAACAGTTGAGTCGCCACTCTGGGAAATTCAGGGAAATTAGAGGTAAAGTAAAACAAGTCTCTATATATATTAGCTGCGGAAGATGCTTGGATATATAAAAATTCCTCTGCCAACGTGAAAATAAATTCTATTCAAGTTTGAAAGATCTGGCAAGTCTGCGTCATGTCGCCCGAAAAGCTACTGTTTACTGTCTGTCATCGCGCGAAGAAAAACGTGAGAAGCAAAATGCGCAACAGTTATATTTACAGATACAAAGCATAAAACAACGCTGAAACAGGGTAGATTATACAATCATGATATAAACTACTGTGTAACATTTCAGTGGCACATAAAAATCAGTAGTGATGCTATAATTCGTAATATTTGGCGCCTGGCGACTTCACTGCAGGTGGCGACTTCACTGTTATCTACGGTAGCTTGGCGAGTTTTTTTACAATGGGTTTTTGTGCAGTGGCTTCTTTTTCCAATGAATTGGAAAAACAATAAGAAATGTATTACATTTCAGGCCTCTTATATTTGCGACATTTCAGGAACCAGTTCACGGAACCCAAGAATTCAGGCGTTCCATTTGCGCACGAAAACCTGGGTCCGAGGCGACGCGCGTAGTGACTCAGCAAAACCCTTGTACTTTCTCTACCCACATTGGGACGTCGGTAGCCTGGGTAGAGAGAGAGAGAGAGAGAGAGAGAGAGAGAGAGAGAGAGAGAGAGAGAGAGAGAGAGAGAGAGGGGGGGGGGGTGAAACATTAAAAGTGGTAACTCAGCTGTGATGTGAAGGGATCATATCAAGTTTAAGATCGCGGGAACGCATTCCTCCACCAGTGCCCCTTGTAGGCTGTCTGACATCCTCTCCGACTCGTGCATGCGGAAAACCCTTCACGATAAGAGAAATAGGACCCAAGGCGGCCATTGTTTGTTATGAACTGAAAACTCTACCCAGGCTACCGACGTCCTAATGTGGGTAGAGAAAGTTCAAGGGTTTTGTTGAGTCACTACGCGCGTCGCCTCGGACCCAGGTTTTCGTGCGGAAATGGAACGCCTGAATTCTTGGGTTCCGTGAACTGATTCCTGAAATGTCGCAAATGGAAGAGGCCTATAGTGAGGTTAGGTTAGTAACTTTTAGGGGTTATAGTGAGGTTAGGTTAGTAACTTATAGTGAGGTTAGGTTAGTAACTTTTACGGGGTTATAGTGAGGTTAGGTTAGGTTAGGTTAGGTTAGTAATTTTTAGGGGTTATAGTGAGGTTAGGTTAGTAACTTATGACATATCTTATGTTTAACATATAGTTATATACGTTAAACATAACGTACAATAAACATATACGTATAACAATAGTTTGCTCCGCGCGACTGCCCTCTATATATGTGGATCATACGGGCGGCCGCATAGGGTGGTGACCCACACAACAACCCCGTACACACAACAACCCCTTACACACAACAACCCCTTACACACAACAACCCCTTACACACAACAACCCCCTTACACACAACAACCCCTTACACACAACAACCCCTTACACACAATAACCCCTTACACACAACAACCCCCTTACACACAACAATTGGTGATAGTGATTGTGGGGACACACAGCAACACAACAGCATCCGGCCGGTGAGTGAGTGAGTGAGTGTGTATGTGTGAGTGTGTGTGGTGAGTGTGTGTGTGTGTGTGGTGTGTGTGTGTGTGTGTGTGTGTGTGTGTGTGTGTGTGTGTGGTGAGTGTATCACTACAAATCCTTTCCAATTTCAACTTCCCGTTCCAATCTGCCCTAGTCCGCCGCAGTAATCTTTTCAACATATTTAACGTTGTCGTATCAGTCGGGAACGTGTGCAAACTTTTCTCGAAAGGCACAACTGTCTTGCTGCACCCATAAAGGATGCATGCATGTGGCATATCGCAAAAAAAATTATCAGAAACATCCAAAAATCTTCAAGTACTATATTTATCTCTTGTGTTTACGTGCTTCTGATGAACGCGGGAAGAGGAGCCTTCCTCCTGTTACGTCACCGAGCCGTAGCGCATCGTTTGCCAGTTGCCAGCAGGGTTTTCGAAACTCGGGGAATTTACAGATTTTGATTGCGGATTATTAAAATACGGCTGACTGGATGCAAAAAGTGACAACATATTGTTGATATACTCGCTAATGGCTATAATTTGATTGCATTAAATCAGGAATGATGAAATGGTCTAGACCAGTGCTCTTCAACCTTTTTTGATGTCGTCCACCCCTAGTAGTGATTTGGTAAGAGCTGTCTACCACAATTTTGTTTTCTCTTTAAAATCTCACGGCTCTGTCATTTTAAATATAACTATATCATTCTACAAAATATATAGGTAGAAAAAGGCAGCTTCAGTCTCATTTTAAATTTACAGTTTACATATTCTTCTGTATAATAACACATCTAATATACTATAGAAGTAGCCGTGTGTGTGTGTCTGTCTGTCTGTCTGTTTGTTTTGGGTAGCCGAAACTGTAAATTCAATTTTGATGAGAGTAGGCTCCAAAAATCGCAAATAAATCGTAGGTGGTAAGCGGCTTTGTCCCATGTCGATTGTATCATTTTGAAGAAGGGTTTTGAGCTAAAAACACTTTAGGAGTATTAGATTACAGGAAAAACTCTGCCACAAACTCAGTATACTCATGGACGTTTGTGTGCGTATGTGAGTGTGTGTGTGTGTTGGAATCACACGGAACACAAAGGGTTGGAATCACACGGAACGTGGTCTACCCCGAGGCACTTTGACCAGTGACCAACGACAGCAACAACACGATTGGAGTTTGCACTCACATTGTTGTTTAAAATATACTATAGCTACAAACATCAATACATGGGTCTGAAGGGCCCACAAGCACTTGTGCAGTCTAAAACTAAAAATATACATGGAGAAATTAAACATACCTTGGGAATTCCACAGCAAATGCATTTTTCTTTATGAAACTAAAGTAAAATTGCACATAATATGTGTTAAATTTGGTAATCCAGAAAACAAAGCCTTTTCCTTCATAAAACAAAAATCAGTGGCTTGGCTGCTGTTGCAATTTGTCTGCTATCAGCTTAAATCGAGGCATCAGACAATTTTCAAGTGCAACCTGCATAAGAAGATGGAAATTCAGAATGGCATTCCATTTCTTTACCTTGATTAAAACTAAGCTTGAGAAACTTTGCTAACACAGACATGATGTTGGCATCTGCACAAACATGGCTGTTGCCTCCTCAGCAAACTCCTTGTAGTCCTGACTATCAAGCAGGACAACCCAGCAATGCAATGCATAGGATGGCCAAATGCTTTGAAAGCTTCTTTTTAAGAATAATCCACTGGAAGCTCCAATAGGGCATCAAAATGATCAGTTCCATCATCTGAGAATGGATGAAGCTTTCACATGTTGGAGGGCTGAGGTGTCTTGGAAATAGAAGTCAAGGTTTTCCTGCATCAAAGTCAGGTGTCTGGTAATCCAGGGGGACATTCGTACCTCCAGTGTCTGTTCTGCTGTATGCATACCATGTGCCCAGCCACTACCAGCCAGCCATATAGGTATCAAGGACTTCAAAATCTGAACAACACCTCTTTTCTACATTGCTTTAAATTATTTTCACCTATAGTTTGAATCCATTTATTTTCCCTATACATGTAAAAATATCCCCACCTTTGTCTAATTTTATACCATTGATTTATTTTCTCTTATCTATACCGACACGTGGGCATGATCTCGTCCACCCCTCACTCAGTCTCGTCCACCTTTAGGTGGACCGTCCACCCAGGTTGAATAGCACTGGTCTAGACGATTACTTTAATATTCACTTAAACTCGATCGCCACTTAAAACTTTGCGAGTCAACTTTTATCATGAAGGGTATACATAGAAGCGCAATTTTATTAGCTTTCCATTGATATATTTCATTTTCTGATCAATTAATTAACTCTATGCATAAATTAACGTTAACTAAATAAATAAAATCATCAATCGTGAAAAATTACCCGATTTCATGGTTTTATTGATTTAGTTAACATTAATTTATGCATGGAGTTAATTCATTTATCAGAAAACGAAAAATATCAATGGAAAGCTAATAAAATTGCGCTTCTATTGATACCCTTCATGATAAAAGTTGACTCGCAAAGTTTTAAGTTGCGATCGAGTTTAAGTGAATATTAAGTTCATGCATATTTTTTCAGTCAGTCTTTGATTGTATGTCGAATGCACTCGCTACCGAGACCATTGAGAAGGGGCGTGTCTTAGCGTAGGCCTGGCAAAGTTGCCAGCGAGTGATTATTTCCCGTCGCGTATGACGCTACCTCTCTTTATCTTCCTTGCTCCAGAGCCTGTTATTAAAGCCGGCCACACACACACCGGCGCGGCCTATCCGGCCGACGAAAAGGGGCGTGGCTAGAGGTGGCTGGTGTGTGTGTGGGGGTATTTTTCATCCGGCGGGGCCTGTCGCAGCGGCCGGATGAAAATCAGTCGGCGCTTGAAAATTCCGTCCGGCGCGGCCTCACGCCTGCTTGTGTGTGGGTGCCTTTCGGCGCGGTCCGCCCCTCGCTCGGCCAGATAATACATAATTGTACCAGTAATAATTGTATTTATGCTAATATATGAATAATAAATAAAATAATACATATATATATATAATAGATATATGTATAAATAATAATTATTATGTATCTTATATAATAATATATCATTATATATCATTATATAATAATTGTAGCAGTCACTTTATTTTAATTGAAGCTCATTCATGAGAAATATATGGGAAAATTCTTCTGTTCTCTTCAGCCAGTTCTTCACCCAAACTCTTCGCTTTTTTCTGCTCTTTTCATTCAGGATTTCATGCTATACACTGCACATGCAGCCATCACCAACAAGTCATTCTCGGCCAGCGGATTTATATTTAGCGCGTTTTCGCGACGTTCACCACCCTGGTC
>JACEEZ010008567.1:487500-505000 GCA_016584305.1 Chionoecetes opilio
CTATATATTAAGGTACTCTGGTCTAGTCCAGACCGATGCAGACTGGACTGATGCTCGCGAAAATGCATCGAGACTGGCCCCGTCCCATTCGTCGTTCCTATTGGCTGGGGGATCGAGTGGGCGGTCCTCCGGGCAGAAATCCACACATTTTTAAAAAGCGCGCGTTTTTACTCAATGGGAAGTCAAGTAGCAGCGATGACTGTGAAAAAATGAATGATAAAATTTCATTTCATTTACCGTTAATAACACTATCTACAGTCGCCACTGCACTAATGTCGCAGGGGGCATATATTACGAGTTTTAGCATCACTACAGATCACATCACGTGCACAGTACGTAGCTTACATTATCTACATAACACTATAGCTACATGTCTTCAGTGACACATACAAGTCTGTAGTGATGCTAAAATTCGTAATATATGGCGCCTGGTGACATTAGTGCAGTGGCGACTATAGTGTTGTTGATGGTACATTCATTTCCCAAGTTGTTGTTTCAGCAAATTGCGAATATTGTAATTTTTCGTGAAATTACTTTAGTCTTATGGTCAGCCATCATGGTGTTTCATGTCTTATCAGCAGCACGAGAAGCTCCTGGTCGTCTTCCCCGCTGACTGTAGTGCGCATGCGCCAGTTCTCCCCACACTAGTCCAACCTGGTCCTGCTCGCTGGCCTGGCCCAGTCTCGCCCGTTCCAGCCCGGTCCAATCCGCCTCGCGTAAACAGTGGCCGCCTGGGACTAGTCCAGTCCAGACCGGGCCAGAGCGGTCGCGAAAACGCGCTATATGTCATCATGGTGGTCCGACGTTTACTGTATATTTTCATGAGGCGGCCGGTGTGTATGTGGGTCTCGTCCGGCGAACGATGCCCCACCCCTTTTTGTCGGCCGGATAGGCCGCGCCGGTGTGTGTGTGGCCGGCTTTAGATGTAGTGAATGAGTATGGGAGAGACTTTGGAGTAAGATTTAGCAGTGAGAAAAGTAAAGTGATGATAGTAAATATAACAGAGGATGACAGAAACGCTACAGGGAGACTGGGAGAGAATGGATTAGAGCAAACTTGTGAATACAAGTACCTAGGGATGTGCATGAGTTCCAATGGATGTGGAAAAACAAAGGCTGAAAAGATCAGCCAGATCAATCAGTGGGTTGGTCGACTTGGGAGTGTTGTAAGGATGAGGGCAAGCAAGTATGATGTGTTGAGGGAAGTGCGGAAGAGTGTGGCTGTCCCAAGCATTATGCATTATGTATGGTAGGCTATGGATGTGATTGCATGGAATGAGAGTGAAAAAGATATATTGGAAGTGGGACAGAATAGAGTAGCAAGAATGGCACTGAATGCACCTAGGTATGCAGCGACTGAAGGTTTAAGAGGTGACATGGGATGGAGTACATTTAGGGAGAGACATTCGAAAGCAACATTTAGGTATAAGATCAGATTGGAACGAATGGAGGACACATGATTGGCACGAAAAGTTTATTTGTGGAGTGAATGTAGTAGTAAATGAAGGAAGCGATGCCAAAAAATGGTAGATAGAAGTGGATTGCGATTTTGGTGGATGTACCAACTGATAGATGGAAGACCGAATGTAGTTGAATGGAAGATGATGAACGGTGATGAAGAAGGCCTTGAGTGCATGGGATGTGAGAAAGTGGAAAATTGAGATCGATAGAGTAGTGAAGTATGTGGGGCTGAGTAAGTGGAAGAATGAGATGGAGCAAAAGAAAACACTAGAATGGTATAAGGAGGAAGAGGTACCACCGTATGAAAGTGTGTATGATGGAACCCTGGGTGGCGACCTTCTCTTCCAAGCCAGAACACAGTGCATGGATGTGAATGCAAGGAACTACAGATGGTCTGAGTCAGGCAGCAAAGTGTGCCAGATGTGTGACATGGGTGAGGATGAAACAGTGGAACATGTGATACTAGAATGTGAGAAGTATAGCGGGGAGAGAATGGAAATGATGCGTGTGGTTTTGACTGAAATGGGATGTGACATGAATGAGGTGGTTGAAAGGACAGGAAGAGAATGGATGTTATTGCTGCTGAGACTGTGTGGTGAGACAAGTGGACGGATGATTGAGACAGTGAAAGAGTTTTTGGAAAGAATGTGGTATATGAGAAATAGACAATAGACTCTCGCAGCCCTAAAACAAGAACAAGACAATAGACTCTACAGGAGCAGCCGGTTTAAAGGCCTGGGGGGAGATGCTCGAAAGAGTTACGGGCCCGTAAGTATTACCCTAGGGGACTTTTACCTCCTAGCGCCTCTACGGGTGATGCTCAAACCGTTTTCTCACTTGCTACGGGACCGCGAGGCTAAGGGTGGTCTGGAGCACCCTTAACTCCCTAAGGGATTGAAATTTGAAGCGGCTAGACATCAACAAACAATAAATTACAAGTTGTATCACTATACTTTATGTTTATTGTGTATTATAGAGCAATATTTCATGCTTACCTGTTTGAAATGTGATGTGTTTATTGCATCATTGACTCCATATATATCATATTTAACATACAATACCTATACTTGTGTTACGCCCCCCCCGTAACTTACGGGTGGGAGAGGCGAGGTAACCTGGAGGCGGGAGAACAGATCCGGGCGTTACCATGGACGGGCGGCGACTGCCCGCTTCCTCGTGTCCGCGCACCCCTGCCAGACCTCCCCACCCTCCCTCACTCCTGCCTCTCTCGCCACCCAGACATTCACACATACACACACATTGCCTCGCACGCCACCCAGACATTCACACATACACAATTACATGATTACAGTACTACAATCGTAACACTACCCCTCCCTTTCAACATGAGACGTCCTCGTCTGTAACATAAGACATTTCCCACAAAAGCAAATAATATCAAACAAAACATCCACATCCTAACTTAGCACTCTAGAGAAATACAGACACACAACAATAATCAAATTCCTCTTGACAATTACATATTTTTCCCCCACCACATCACCCCTCCTCCTCCTCTTCAACCTCTAACACTCCACCACAACATTACAACCACCCGTTAACCACCACCACACTAAGTAGATTATATCAAAAACTGAACATAACAAAAACTCAGGCTGATATGAAACTTAATATCCTTCCTCTACATCGCTATCCATAACGTAATCTCCTTGCCAGCAGGGAGGTCGACGTGTACGTTTTGAGGGAGCCAGAGACCAGTCTCCTGTCTCCACACCAACCAACGAGACGTACTCATCCCTGTCACCCGCCACTGCTTCTGCCGCAGATGGCTCGCCTTGACTCGTGGGGTCTCTTTCTTCCTCTTCTTCCTCCTCCTCCTCTTCCTCACCATTCAACCCACTCCACGTGAATACGCCTTCGTCCGCATATTTATACAAGCGGTCGACATGTACCACACGCATCCGTTTTCCTGTCCCGGGACTGATGCGGTATGTCACATCAGACAGGACCTCCACCACAGTATATGGTCCCTCCCAAGGGCTTGGCAACTTGGGAGACAATCCCTGTTTTCTACGGGGGTTATAGAGCCACACTTTGTCACCCGGGAGGTACTGAGCTTCACGCACACGCTGTTGGTACCTTCGCCACATCGAATGTCCCGCGGCTCGCAGCCGTTTACTCACTCTCTCGCGAGTATTGTCTAAACGCAGCTGCAGCGCCACGGCGTATTCTGTCTCCACTGTCGACAGTCCCTCATCTGGCGGTCGTCCTGTGGCCAGATCCACGGGTAGACGCATTTCTCTGCCAAACATGAGTCGCGCTGGCGTGTAACCCGTAGCTTCGTGTTGAGCAGAGCGGTAAGCCATCAGTAGGTAAGGTAACCACACATCCCAGTCTTGTTGGTCTGCCTCGCAATACTTAGCCAGTTCTCCGGCGAGGGTACGGTTGAACCTCTCCACCATTCCGTCACTTTGCGGCCT
This sequence comes from Chionoecetes opilio, assembly GCA_016584305.1. Classification (NCBI taxonomy): domain Eukaryota; kingdom Metazoa; phylum Arthropoda; class Malacostraca; order Decapoda; family Majidae; genus Chionoecetes; species Chionoecetes opilio. Next base: position 491,402 of record JACEEZ010008567.1, read on the forward strand.
CAGGGGCGTAGTCCGAGTCTTATGAATGCCCAACAGCTCACAGCACTCACGGAAGACTCGGGACTCAAACTCACGCCCTTGGTCTGAGTGTAGCTCACCGGGAACTCCAAATCGGGTAAAGCACTGGTCAACCAACACTCCTGCCACCGTCTTTGCCTCATGGTCTGGGAGGGCATAAGCCTCGGGCCACTTAGTAAAATAGTCCATCAGGACACAGATGAACCTATTGCCCCGAGGGGTGCGCGGGAAGGGGCCCGTGATGTCCACCGCCACTCTCTCCATGGGTGCTCCTGCTCGGTATAGCTGCAGGGGCGCCCGCGTCCTTTGGGCGGGACCCTTCTTAGCAGCACAGGTGCAACAGGTGCGACACCACTCTATCACATCACGCCGCAGGCCAATCCAGTAGAAGCGCTGACGGAGGCAGCATAACGTCTTCTTAACGCCTTGGTGGCCACTGGTGTGTCCCGCATGCACCTCTTGCACCAATTCTTCCCGCAAGGCGTGCGGTACCACCGTCACCCATCTACTCTCCTCCTTACCAGCTTCCACCCAGCGCCTCTGTAACACTCCCTCGTCGAGTCGTAATGCCGCCCACTGTTCCACGAGACACTTGGTGGCTGGACTTTCCGGTGACACCTCTTCCCACTGCGGCCTCTCGTTTCCCAATTCCATCCAGCGAACTACGGGAGCGAGGTCAGGATCCTCACGCTGTGTTTTCCTCCAGCGATTCTGCGCATCGTCAGCCTCAGTGTGCACGTGTAACCGCCTACACACTGTGTCAGTCTCCCCCCGGCTACAGTGCGTGCAGCCAGGCTCGCACGGGCGGCGACTGAGACTGTCAGCGTTGTTATGAATTCTTCCCGGCCGGTGTTCCACACGGTAGTTATACTGCTCTATACGGCCCAACCACCGTGCTAGCTGCCCCTCGGGTTCCTTCAGTGTCTTTAACCAGCGAAGGGCTGCGTGATCCGTCCTGACGGTGAACTCTGCCCCATACAAGTAGTGGTGGAAGTGACACAAGCTCCTCACTACTGCCAGCAACTCCTTCCTTGTCACACAGTAGTTGCGTTCTGGCTTACTAAACTTGGCACTGAAGTAAGCCACCACATTTTCTTGTCCATCCTTAACCTGTGATAGGACGGCACCGATACCCTCAGCGCTGGCGTCAGTGTCGAGCAGATATGGGAGACTCGGGTCGGGGTAAGGCAAAACAGGAGCCTCCACCATAGCCTTCTTCAGGTTCTCAAAGGCCTGCTGACACGCCGCATCCCAGTGGAAGTGTGCTCCCTTCCTGGTGAGTTGGTGGAGCGGAGCGGCGATGGTCGAGAATCCCTGCACGAACCGTCGGTAGTACGTACACAGACCGAGGAAACTTCTCAGCCCCGCCACACAGGTAGGCACCGGCCAGTCCTCCACGGCCGCCACTTTCTCCGGATCCGTGCGCACTCCATTTCTCCCCACAAAGTGACCCAGGAAAGGAACCTCTCGCTGGAAGAAAGTGCACTTCTTGGGGCTGAGCTTCAGGTTTGCTTTCCTCAGGCGGCCTAACACCTCCTCCAGCCTCTCGAGCTCCTCCTCGAAGGTGCCTCCGACGACCAGCACATCGTCAAGGTACACTAGGGCAGTCCTCCACTGTAGCCCCTCGAGTACCCTCTCCATCAGCCGCTCGAAACACCCTGGAGCATTACAGAGGCCGAAGGGCATCACGTTGAAGTGCCATAGCCCTTGCCCGAAGGTAAATGCCGTCTTCTTTTTGTCCTCCTCCACCATCTCCACCTGATGATAACCCGACTTCAGGTAGAGAGTGGAGAACCATTGCACCCCCTTCAGTGCATCCAGCGTGTCGTCTATCCTGGGCAGGGGGTAAGAGTCCTTGACGGTCACCTGGTTGAGTGCCCGGTAGTCCACACAAAACCGTTTAGAACCATCCTTCTTGGTGACAAGGACGACCGGGGACGACCACGGGCTGTCAGACCTCTCGATCAGCCCCAGGGTAGCCATCTCGTTGACAGCTCGCTGCATCTCTTCCCGCTTGGCTGGAGCTACTCGGCGTGGCGGCTGCTTGATCGGTCGGCTGTCCCCCGTGTCGATGGTGTGCCTCACCATGGACGTGCGACCCAAATCCATGTCTCCCTGGCTGAATGCATCGGCAAACTTACCGAGAGTGTGCCGCATCACCCTCGTCTGTGCCTCAGTCAGACAGACGGCGCTCCTGCGCGCCAAGTCCTCCAAGTACTCGGGCAGCCCAGTCACGGCTGCTCCTCCACTCCCAGGCTGCTCACTCATTACACCACCGTCCTGCCGTTGTTCCCCTCCAGTAGTGGTGACGTCCGACTCTTGTCCTTCCCTCGACAGCATGCACTGGACTCTGTTACCAGTCCACAGGGCTGCGTGCTTCACCTCAGGGTTGATGACTGACTCAGCGGCGCTGACCGGGAGCAAGGGCACTTCCTCTCCACGCACCCTTAACGTCTGCCTCCCGAAATCCACGAGTGCCTCACACTGACTCAGATAATCCATTCCCAGTAGGCACGGCTCCTCCATAGCGGCGACAAACACTGGCAGCTCCTCCTCGACACTGCCCAGCCGATGCGAGCCTTCACTGGTCCCTTGAGTGACACACAGTGCCCTGTGACTCCACAAAGCTGTTGCTGGGCTACTGAGGGGTCCTTAGAGTCCACCACGTCCTCCCTGGCAAACGTTCTCTCCGCTCCTGTGTCCACCACCAGGCGGCATGGCCTTCCATCTACCGTACCTGCCACCTGGACAGCTGGAGGTGTGACGTGACGGCAGCTTAGTCCACGCGGGGCTCGTGGGGTGATGGCTGGGTCGCGGCCCTCGCACCCAGCCTGGCCGCGTTTCCCGCTTGTTGAACGGCCCTTGGTTGTCTGCAGGCGCTGGTTGCGTGGCCCGGCTGGCCACAACTCCAGCAGCAGGGCTGGAAGGTGGGAGGGCGCAGCTCTTCCAACGATCGCGTCATTCCCGCCTGCCCACACTGGCCCCGCTTGTGACCGGTCCGGCCACATCCCCAGCAGCTTCCCTTGAAAGCGCCTGCACTCGCTCTCCTCTGCCTGGGCGGCGTCTTGGTCTGCGCGCGGCGGGCCCGGATGGCACGGCGGGGAAAGGTGGGTTCCGTAACGTCACCAGACGTACGGAGAAAAGACTCAAACTCCAGAGCCCTCGCCAAGGCCACCTGCACGTCCTCCGGGTGCGCCTGCTTCACGTAAATCTGCAGCCGCTGGTCGATGAGGGCGTCGAAGAAGTGGTCGCGGGCCAAAACAACCACCATTTCCTCCGGCGCCTTCGGATATGCCCGGCGCACCAACGACTCCAGCTCGTGCGCCAGGTGAGACAGCGGCTTGCCTCGCATCCTCACTCTACCCTTCAAGTGAGCCCGGTACACCTCCGCTTGCTGGTGGTGGCCAAATTTACGTTGTAGTGCGTCCACAACACACTGGTATGACGCCCGCTGCGCCGGCGTCAGATGCCCCAAGACCTCCACAGCCGCCCCGCGCAAACTCGAGACAAGTTGTAGCACCCTCTCTTCAACACTCCACAACTGAGCGTCCGCCAGTATTTCGAACTGAGCCTTGTAAGCCTCCCACGGCACTTTACCGTCAAAGTCTGCCGGCTTCCTCCTACTGGGCTGACTGTAACAGGGTTGGTGTGACGTGACGGCTGGTTTAAAGGTAGCAGGGTCCCACAGGCCCCTTGGGAGGCAAGGGGATGGGGAGAGCGGGGGGGAGAGAGGCATGCGTGAAGTCGCTCCATGAGGCGGGGGTGGCGATGGCGGCCACCCCCCCCCCCCCCACGGCCTTGCTGACTCGATCCACACTTAGCCGCCTATGGTCGTAAGGTCGAAAGTCACCCGTCCCGGCCTGTCCATTTTCGCCCTTATGCTCTCCATCCATTATCGCCTGGTGCAATGTTGCCAGCTCACCTCTGCACTCGGTTACTCCTCTAAGAGCGACAGTTGCGGCCTCCTCTGCCTGCCTCCTTACAAGCTCGACCGCCCCCAACAGCTCCTCCTTGACAATATCCAGTTTCTCGTCTGTATACTGCTGGGACTCTCACTGCACGGCCTGCCAGCCTTCATGCATCGCGACTCTAAGCTCGCGTGTCCTCACTTCCGCCTCCCTTGCTTGTACGGCCTGTGCGTTCATTTTCCCCATCATAGCGGTAAGGAGTGTCATTACGTCGGGTTTCTGCTCATCGCCTGAGTCTCCGTCCTTTTCAACACTGTCCTTTTCCCCACTGTCCTTTTCAACACCTGGCATGTGCGCGCCATCTTCCTCGCTAAAACCTGCCGGTTTCCCTGACGCCATCTTGCCGTTCCAGGACCACCAGGCGTGACCCACGTCTTTCACTGTTAACACACAATTCCACTTATGACACCATTTGTTACGCCCCCCCCGTAACTTACCAAAGACAGTTCACTGTTCTGAGTTCGGCGTGGGGCTGGTGGTCCGAGGACTACTTACTGGTAACGTTCAGAGTACTGGCGAGTAAAAGAGCGTCTCCTTTAACCATTTATTTCCACATGGTACTTGAGAAGGCACACACAGTTACAGGAGGGGAGTGTATACACTTATCTTCACAAACAAGCACGCGCTTCAAGCATTCCAGGGCACAGGCGTATAGGCGAGAGAGGCGGGAGAACAGATCCGGGCGTTACCATGGACGGGCGGCGACTGCCCGCTTCCTCGTGTCCGCGCACCCCTGCCAGACCTCCCCACCCTCCCTCACTCCTGCCTCTCTCGCCACCCAGACATTCACACATACACACACATTGCCTCGCACGCCACCCAGACATTCACACATACACAATTACATGATTACAGTACTACAATCGTAACACTTGTAATAAATTCATATTAGGGCAAACCTAATATATTAAATATATATATCGGTCGACTTCTTGAATCAAAACGTATAGTTCATCATACAAGTTTGGCCGCTATAATGATGCGGTCGGTGGTGGTGGCGTAAATAGGCGTTTTCTGCGGGGATCCTGATTGCAACCGAAACATTTTCGGTTGCTCAAATTTCGATCCCTGTTCAACCATCCAGGGAAGATGATTGGCCCGACCCGCAATCATTTGTTGTTGTTGTTGTGACCGTTTGCAACCGAAAATTTTCCGATTGCAACCAAAAATCCCCCGCAGAAAACGCTTAATGTCTACCGTACACACACGCACGTACACACACAAGCAAAAATTAAGGATATTATAAAGTTTTACTATCCTTGCACACAAGTGTCACGTATGTCAGAGTGAAGTGTTAAAGTCCCCCAGTGTGTCTTGTCTGACCTAATGAGCGAACGCGCAGTTCTCGTCCACTATAACAGAGACCGCCGCGGCTACGAATACGGCAGGCCTCGGTACGGCCGGGCCTTACAAGACTGTTTGATTTAACTATACTACACTAACTAGATAATAAGAGAGAAAGGATAGGAAGTAGAAGGCTCCTCCCCACCCACCCATCCCTCCAGCCGAAGCTGGCCGGAAAAGAAGTGATACCATGCAATATAGAAAAACTGCATGGAATTTGTGAGGAAAGTTGAAAGCTGTAATCTATGGCTAACTACTACTAGTTTGTGGGGGTAGGTTTAGTGCTTGATAGATAGGTCATGTTATGTGTGTTTTGTAATGGTGTGAACACAGTGTGGAGGTTCAAGGGGTGGTGCGGCAGCCTTGCCTGGCGCTTTCTTGGGAGGCAGCAGTCAATCAGGCCCCAGCTCCGTTCAATCCACTGCGGATTGTGTACTTTCCATGTAGGACGCCGTACACTTCAATGCCTCCTGCAGCAGTGACCCCTGGTACCTTAAATCCCGATGGTGGTCACTAACTGTCAGGACCCTAACTGAACCACAGCCCGTCACAGGTCGAGAGTAGTAGTGGTGATAACCGTTAACTCGGGGCTATCTGTGTGTGTTATGAGGTCTAATGTAGCGTTGGTGTAGGCTCAGTGTGGAAGTTCAGGGGTGGTGCGGCAGCCTTGCCTGGCGCTTTCTTGGGAGGCAGCAGTCAATCAGGCCCCAGCTCCGTTTCAATCCACTGCGGTAGTGCACTTTCCAAGTAGGACGCCGTGCACTTCAATGCCCCCTGCAGCAGTGACCCCTGGTATATAAATCCCGATGGTGGTCACTAACTGACAGGGCCCTTACTGAACCACAGCCCGTCACAGGTCAAAAGTTGTAGTAGTGACCGTTTACTTATAGGCATTCGGCAACATTCCATTCATTGCACCCTTTATTTTAATTCACATTCCCCCTACAGCGTCCTGACCAACCATAAACAACTCAACATGAAATAAACAACTAATAACATAACTTTATATGGCTTGTATATTAGAAAAACCTTCATCATGCGACCCTACGAACAGTGTGCGAGTGCTCGTCAGCAACCTTACCGTAGATAACAATGAAGTCGCCAGTTCTACGTTTCTTTGTTATTTACAGCCGTGTGGTGGCGTTAATACTTACATTTGTAAATCCATGATTTCAGGAAAGTTAGAAGGGACTATCTGGAAAGTCTGTGTCATTTTGTGTCTTATTCTGTGTCATATTAGGGCTATAAATGAACAAATTACAAAAATAAAACCGAGTGGCGACCTCACTATACCTACTACAGTAAAGTCGCCAGCTAGTATTTTAACCCAACAGTTGAGTCGCCACTCTGGGGAATTCAGGGAAATTAGAGGTAAAGTAAAACAAGTCTCTCTCTATATATATATATTAGCTGCGGAAGATGCTTGGATATATAAAAATTCCTCTGCCAACGTGAAAATAAATTCTATTCAAGTTTGAAAGATCTGGCAAGTCTTGTGTCCTGTCGCCCGAAAAGCTACTGTTTACTGTCTGTCATCGCGCGAAGAAAAACGTGAGAAGCAAAATGCGCAACAGTTATATTTGCAGATACAAAGCATAAAATAACGCTGAAACAGGGTAGATTATACAATCATGATGTAAACTACTGTGTAACATCTTCAGTGGCACATAAAAATCAGTAGTGATGCTATAATTCGTAATATTTGGCGCCTGGCGACTTCACTGCAGGTGGCGACTTCACTGTTATCTACAGTAGCACTACGGTGGAACAACGAACAAATATGGCGGATGGATGTTCGCAAAGATCGTTTGATAATACCTCTAAACACGTTACGAACGTTTTAAGATCAATCTAAGTGCAAAGATGATCTTAGAGATACGTTACGAACGTTCGAACATCCGGCCCCTGGCCTATGAAGAAAAGGCCACCTGTAACAGCAAAATCAAGATCAAGATCAAGATCAAGACTCCCAAATCAAGATCAAGATCAAGATCAGTCAGACGAAGTGGTTGGTTGGCTGGGGGTTCATTACGTATGTTACAGCTATGGAAACCGAGTACATGGGTGAAGAATTTATACGGACAGACAAGATCACAGATTTATGGTCGTTCCTACAAACAGTAAGTGGTGACAAGGCTTGGTATGTACTCACGTCTGTTGGTGAGGTGTGTGGTGGGCGTATCAGAGGATGTGCAATGATGAGGAAAGTGAGTTTGTAACAGAATCAGGTACTGTGCACTTCATACGTGGCAGGAAATAAACAGGTAAATATTCCGCAAGAGTTGGCGGCCGCCAACCAACCGGGCAATCGCTCACCATCAGATACGCTTGCTTAAACTGAATTACTCTCCAAAACTAAACTAAACTACAAAACCTAACCCAAATCTGTAAAATGTCGATAGTGGGCATTCACCGATTTCGAGGCCGAAACTGGTTTTCCTGAATAGTTTTGGGTAATATTGAGTTAATGCTACCTAGCTTTCTAATTTCAAGACACTGACTATTTATTTATGGGCAAAATGGAAATACTTTGGAACTCAACCTTCCGGCTTTGACTGAAATGAACTACCGCACTGTATTGTATGCTTATTGTACTTCACATCTGTAAAGGTTCCAGCGTGCGCTCGGCCTTGGTTAACCCACACGGCCGCTATGAAATATGAGGTGCCTCAAAAAATTATAAGTCCAGTCAAATCCACTCCCGAGCGCTTCCTAGCTAGACTGAGCTCCAGTACACCCATGACTTCTTCTTCTTCTTCTTGTGACCTTAGACGCTCAGTATCGCTTCATAGGTCCTCTTCCACTTTGTCTCCTTCGTGAACAAAACTTGTTAACTCTTCCCCTGTTTATTTCACCTGGGAAAGACATTTTGATCAGTTTTCAATCCTTTGATTATCTTCCTAATTCATTGTCTATTTTGTGTTCTGATCTCCGAACACTGCGTTAGGAACGCTTTGGTGAGGTTTACAATACTTTCAGTTTCCTTTCTGTCCCCATACAGCCCTAACACCGTACACAGGGCCCCGTCTTTCTGCTCTAGTCTCCTGTCCCACTCCTCTCTGCCTAGGACTATTACTATTGATGCTATAAGCTTTTCCCTCTGACTCCTATACTTGTTGCATTCCACAATGACATGTTCTACAATTTCTTTCTCTCCTACCCTGCAGCTACAATTCTGGTTCTCCAGTTCCCTGTTCCTTCCGTTGACTTCCAAGGTGCCTGTTCTTTAGGGTGCCAATAAAAATCAAAAGTTTGAATTTTTCTTCCTACTTTGGTGTAATGGTGCATCTATGCAAGAAACCATCGTATGCAAAGTTGACCTCAATCGGTTGATATTAGGGGTGGCGGATTACAACTTTGTTTTTACCCTTATGCACTGGCCTATTAAGGAGGGAGTCATCTCTTGAAAGCGGACAAGCCGGACATCCCTTCCCCAGCAGGGCTGCTGGGTCCCCCTCTTGGTGAGTATTAGCCCCTCGGTGGGGGGGGTATCATGGGGAGCCACCCCACTCATTGTGGCCGGGTTGGCTGGGGAAGTGAAGCCTTCGAGGTCCCGGGCTGTTGATGGCGATGGGCCTCCACAACTTGGAGGAGGAACTGGCGCTGTTTCTCGTCTTTGGTCAGCCGGAGGTTGAAGGACTGGATGAGCGCCACTCCTCGCTCGGCTGTGTCGTTGACGACACGAAGTCCCTCGATTCGGCGGCAGGCCTCGATGTACGATTCCTCTTCCTGCCACTTCCGAGGGTTGGCGGACAGGAAGTCGGTCTTGATATCAAGAGCTTCGAAGAGGCGGAGGAATTTTTCGTGGCGAAGGAGGCAGTGTTGCCGCAGGAACTTGTGATGATGGAGGTTTATTCGCTTGGCGGGTTCCTCGGCTCCTTCATCGTAGAGAATGGCCTGTACAATTGCTTGTTTGTCGGAGACAGGGAGACGTGAGTCGAACAGTGACAGGCCAATGAGATCTTCGCTCAAGTACCAGAAATGGCGGCTCAGAGTGGTGAAGCAGGCCTTCCGAATACTTTCGTCGTGGTACTGAAGGATGTCCTTAGCGAATCCAAGATCGTTGGCGGGAGCGTAGGATGGAACCGTCGATTCGAACCATCGCAGGACGTAGATCTCGGTTGCGAACGATGAGAACTGCTGGAGGGCTGACATTTCTCGAGGTGTAACGACTCCAGTCAGCTGCTCCCGAAACAAGATCATCTTCAGAGCGTAAATGATACGCGCCATCCAACACGCTCGATGAAGCGCTCCGGGGCTACGGATCGAGGTCTTCGGAAGAGCGCCGCCGAGGAAAAGGATGCTCAGCTCAGCGAGTTCCTTATAGTCGTCACGGGGCTGCTTTGTCTGAAGCAGACGTTTCAAACCTTGAATGAGATCGTCCCTCTTGGAGACCAGAGTCTCCGGCAGATCTTCGTTGGTGGGAGGGTTTATTGCCGACTGGTTGATGTAAGACCAGCAGTCCTTGAAGCGAGAGAAGATGGTGATCTCAGGACCAGAAGATGACCCCAAACACGTAGAAAAGGCCTTCTCAAGGACAAGTTCGTGGACGTGATGACGGCAAGCAAGTGAAACGAGGGGTCGGCCGATCTTCTGTTGCAAGATGGTGCTTGCACCATTGATGGCTCCAGTGTTGGCACTGGTTGTGTCGAAGCACATCGCCACGACTCGTTCCTGGACCCCCCACCCCCCCCCAGTCTTCTAGAGCCTCGAACACAGCTGTAGCGGTGGCATCACCAGTTTCGGGACTCCTAGGAGCTTCTCCACTCCTTCTCCTGTGACGAGGATGGCGAGTCTTTCGGCGCGAGTGCCATCGTCCTGAGGAAGGATCTTCCCGTCCCAATGAACGGTAAGAGGACTGAAAGTCTCTTTGATGTCCTTCGCCAAAGTGGACCTGTACTTCGCTCTTGCCTGTCGAATGGACTCGGGATTCAGAACAAACTCTTGTGGATCGTGGCCCAAGCTACTTGCCGTAGCTGCCACAATTCGAAGGGCTTGGCGGCTACTGACCCCAGTTCTGTCAAGGGCTCCGACGAGATCAGGGGATAGGACGGACTTCGTGCCCCGTGTCCTCAATCGCTTTGGTGGAGAAGCGACCCCGGCGTCGGAAGAAGAAGTCGATGTGTTGGCAGCGTTGGCTGGACTTGATGATTCAGACGATGACGACTCCAGCTCCACCATCTCTTCTCCTTTTGGCATCTGTTGACGGCTACGTGAGAGAGAGCTTTCACGTCGGCAAACCGATTCTTTCAGCTTCTTGTCCAGACCAGCCATCGAACCCCGCCTCCCCTTCTCCCGCTGGGCAAGAAGGAATTCCTTGTCTTCAGGAATGGTCATCAGAGTGAGGGCGTCGGAGTGGGCTATGTCCATAAGGTCTGGGAGACTTTCTTGGAAGGTCTTCTGTTTTTCGGCAGGCGTGACTCCAGAGTTATTCTTGCTTTTGCTCAGGATCTTCCACTCGTCGAAAAGTCCAGTAATCTTCCTCCTCACGCTAGTTTCTGCGATGGTGGGGATCCTAGCTTGTGTCCAGAAGTCGAGGACCTCCTTTGCAGCCTCAGCTGCATTCTGCTGCACCGTCTTCTTCTCTTCCTTGTGTGCGTAGAAAAATCGTCGTAAAATGTCTCCACGGCTGGGAAGTTTTGCTCCTGTGATAGTAGGAACACTATGTCCAAGAAGCCAAACTTCAGTTTGCTTTCTCGTGGTCATGACCTGAGGGCGAAAAGAGGAAATGTTCAAGATCGATCCGCCACCTCTAAATATCAACCGATTAGCCTGAGACTTTGCACACGACAGTTTCTAAGTACAAGGCAGAATTCCACAAAAGTACGTGAAAAAATATTGACTTTGAAAAATTACCCCTATGCGCTATTGGCACCCTACTGTTCTTGCTTTATAGAGTAACTTACTACCCCAGTCTCCTACATGCCAGGTCACCCCCTCTGGTTTCTGTTTCCACCTGTACCACTGCAACGTTGATTTCCTGGCCATCCCTTCCTGCCATTTAACTAGCCCATTATTCTCAATTTTCTTTTTGATATCTATTATCTCCATCCTGTTCCATTCCTCTCCCACAGCTTCTCTCCTTTTCCATCTCTCTAGTTCCTTCTTCCAGGTGGAACTTGAGCTATTTTCCTGGGATATTTTCTTTGCCCATCTATCATCACTAAGTCTTTCAATTTTCTTGTGGAACACCAGTTTTCCTTTAATTATCCTTTCCCTGAAGGTGCTCCATCCCATGTCTCCCCTTATGGCCTCTACGGCAATGCTCCTACAAGCTCCTAGTCCCCATCTGCCTACTATGTTCTGAGTCTTTTCCAAGTGCATGATGTCTCCTTCCCTGTACTGAGTCACTTCTGACCCATACAGGCAATGGGGTACAGCCACCCCCTTCCATAAACTCCTACCTACCTCATATTTATTAATGACTGTTACCACCATTTATAATCATGCCTGTCATCCTCCTTGCCTTCATTAAGTTTCCTCTGCTTTTCACCGCCTATCCCTTCCTTGTTTACTTCCATTCCTAGGTATATATACTTTTCTACTACTTCTAGGACATTATTCTGAAGCACCCACTGACTCCTACCTTCACTGTTAAACTCCATGACTTTACATTTCCTTTCACTAAACTTCAGGTCCCATTCCATTCCGTATGTGTTTGTTATGTGCAAAATTTCCTCCATTTCATCCTTACTTTCTGCCATCAATACTACATCATCAGCATAGGCCAGCATCCTAACTTTTCCTCCTCCAATTGTTACTCCTTTACTTGACTTCCTGATTCTCACGATCAGTTCCTCTAAATACAGGTTAAATATTGTTGGGGACATGACACATCCTTGTCTAACTCCTATATTATTTTCCATCCAGCCAGTTGTAATGTCACCTAGGGTAAATTTCACTTCGTTCCCTTCATACATGCTGTTTATTACGTCCACCACCTTTGTATCTACTCCAATGTGTCTCAGTAATCTTATTAACTTTCCTCTATTTACTGTGTCGTACGCCTTTTCAATATCTATAAATACTAAGTAAAGCTCTTTCTTCTGGTGCTTGTTTCTTTCATAATTTTCTTTTAGTGTAAATATATTTTCCATTCCACCTCTGCCTTTCCTGAACCCACTTTGCTCCTCTCCTAACATCTTGTTTTCCTCTATCCACAATTTCAATTTCTCATTAATAATCATTCCAAAAACCTTGGCTAGTATGTTCATAACGGCTATGGGCCTATAATTGGCTATGTCCTCCTTATCTTTTCCTCCTCCTTTGTGATTAGGGTCACTCTGCTCTTTTTCCAGTCCTGTTGGCACGCAGCCTTGCTCCAGCACTGTGTCACATATGTTATATATTGCCTGTTTTACCTTTTCTCCTCCATATTTAACAAACTCCCCTATGAGCCCATCTGTCCCTGCAACTTTGCCGTTCTTCAAAGCTTTCAGTACCTTTTCTACCTCACTAAGCTCAATTCCTGTTACTGACTACAGCTAGATAAGTAGTCCCTGTGTAAGGAACACGTAGTTTGCATGAATTATTGCATATATGGATATGAAATGCTCTAAATTCGTACCACATCAACCTTTCTGATATATTTAAGCATATATATTGCATAATAATCATATAGGGGAATATATTGGTTTCTAATAAATATTCAGCGAGTATTGACGAGTGACGTCACGTATGGCGGAGGGTTCAACTGTTCACCTCGGTTCACTTCATTCACTGGCGGTCACGGGCACAGAAGATTGTGGTGATGGTGACTTGTAGCTACGTACTGCAATTTTATTAGGAGTGTAATAACGAGAAACCCAAGGACTGTGTGTGCGCCACAAACTCATTTTGTAAACGAAAGGTTATTGCACTTGATAAACCTGCCACATTGGACTTTAATAGAAAATCAGTAGAAAATAGTTGTTGTCGATAACTACCACTTAATAGGTAGTTATACAAATCACTCCATCACGTAGCTTTATAACATCGGTACCCGCCATTTGCCAGTCGTCACGGTGTATCTCAACTTTAATGGTAAGTTGAAAGGACTATTTACACATATATACAGTGTTTAATGATGTGATTATGATGCTAGGGTACATTGAGGCTTTAAATGTAGGGTGATAATTTTTCTGGGGATTTTCCTTAGATGGCTAGCGATTTTTCCCCAGATTGCAAGACAGAATTTTTTTTTTTTTTTTTTTTTTTTTTTTTTTTTTTTTTTTTTTTTTTTTTTTTTTTTTTTTTTTTTTTTTTTTTTTTTTTTTTTTTTTTTTTTTAT
>JACEEZ010008567.1:510000-665000 GCA_016584305.1 Chionoecetes opilio
AGAAAGCATAGATAAATATCCAGATGAACACCGAACTCACTTTGGTGGACGAAACTATTTTTTTCTGGTGTGTTTTTATGTGTTTTGAATTAATCTGCTAACCGTTTCTGTCGCAATTTTTTTTATTTTCTTTTTCATTTTTTTTTTTTTTTTTTTTTTGCAAAAATAACAAAAAAAATATTTGAACCTAAACCTAACTTAACCTTTACGTATACCTAACCTAACCTTTACCTAACTAAAAAAAAGAAAAAAAAAAAAAAAGAAACAACTAACCTCTACCTACCTAAAAAAAAAAAAAAAAAAAAAAAAAAACAACAACTTGCGACAGAAACGGTTAGCAGATTCATTCAAAACACATAAAAACACACCAGAAAAAAATTGTTTCGTCCACCAAAGTGAGTTCGGTGTTCATCTGGACTAATACCAAAGCATACTATGACAGAGTAGACTGGGAGGGAATGTATTGAAGGGTTAAAGAGTGTGTATGTATAACTAATTAGCTTTTACCTGTGATTATGAATACCTAACCTAACGGTAACCTAACCTAACCATTACCGTCGGTGAGTTTTCCCGCTTTGTGTAGGGACGAGCATTTTGGTAGACGAGAGTACCAGGTACCATGAGGCAAGGATGGGTAATGTCACCGTGGTTATGCAACTTGTTTATGGATGGAGTAATAAGATAAATCAAAGCAAAGGTTGGTGATGTTGGTATAGACTCAAGAGTATTCATTGGCTCGTCAAATAACACTTAAACCATGATGTACCACTACTTATTATGAGGAAAGACAACAAAAGGAAGTCAATTAATAAGGTATTTTAATACTATCATAACCATGAATATGTACAACCTACAAAGAGAAGACTACGACGATGAAAAAATTTCTAGTTGTTTTGGGCGAAATTGATATTCCAGGTGCTATATTTCCGTGCTCACTGACAACATAGAGAAGACCTGAGGTGATGGTTGATGTGCAGAGGCTTCTAAACCAGGAAAACAGTCACAGCAGGGTCTCATTAAGAAATAAGCAAGTGGTAGGGACACATTACATACCTACCAGTTGCTTACCTTTTGACGAGGTGATTAAACCTCGTCAAAAGGTTTTTCGTCCAAAAAAACTTTTTTTTGAGTTTGTTATGACTGTTTTCTTGGTTTAGAAGCCTCTGCACATCAGCCATTACCTCAGGTCTTCTCTATAGTGTTGTCAGCGAGAACAGAGCACATTAATATAGCACCTGGAATATCAATTACCGCGCAAAATAACGCTTAAATTCTTTCATCGCCGCAGTTTTCCCTTCGTAGGTACACCCGCGGCGACCCCGACTTATCCCCACAATGCAACGATGTAAACAAACCGTGACGTAGTTATGTCTGGGGCCCATTAAAACTGCAGAGAAAGTGTTCATAACTATACCTAAAGACAAGAAAAAGATAAAACAGTGATGGATGTCTGCAAGGCGTGATTTCTCGATGAAGGAATATTTGGTATTATTTTACGACAGCACCAAACTTCCCTACACAATTGGGAGCATGGTTTTTGTTTACCTTATTGTATTCAAACAGACATTTTCTCTATGAGCTTGCCGTCGCAAATCAATAGTTTCGGAGATATAGAACATTTTAGGTGGGAGGAGGAATACGTCTCCTTGTATACAAAATGCCTCCCTCTTCCTCTTCTTGTGACCTGTGACCACTTTTGTTTGGTATTTTATTAAACTTTTATTATTGGACCCAGTTAGGAGGTTAAAGGTTAGGTAAGGTTAGATAATGTAGATAATGTAAACTACGTACTGTGCTCGTGATGTGATCTGTACTTGTAATATATGCCCCCCTGCGACATTAGTGCAGTGGCGACTATAGATAGTGTTATTAGCGGTAAATGAAATGAAATTTCATCATTAATTTTTTCATAGTCATCCCTGCAACTTGACTTCCCATTGAGAAGTCAAGTAAATAAAACGCGGGCTTTTTAAAAATGTGTGCATTTCTGCCCGGAGGACCGCCCACTCGATCCCCCCAGCCAATAGGAACGACGAATGGGACGGGGCCAGTCTCGATGTATTTTCGCGAGCATCAGTCCAGCCTGGAACGGTATAGACTGGACAGGACCAGGGTGGTGAACGTCGCGAAAACGCGCTATTAGGTTAGGTTAGGTAAGGTAGCCACGGGTGCGCCTCCGAAACAAAAGCGATGCAGGTCACAAGAAGAGGAAGAGGGAGGCATTTTGTAAACAAGGAGACGTATTCTTCCTCCCACCTAAAATGTTCATATCTCCGAAACTATTGATTTGTGACGGAAAGCTCAAAGAGAAAATGTCTCTTAGAATACAATAAGGTAAACAAAAAACATGCTCCCTATTGTGTAGGGAAGTTTGGTCCTATCGTAAAAATTTACCGAATATTCATACTATTGCTGTGAAGACCATTTTGATGTATTATTAATGTATGTATGCATGGATAAGTAACTTGCAAATGATATGTAGCTGTGGGGCTTTAGCTGAGCTGTGATAAGTTGCGGTCAGGGGCATTCTACGTGAAATGTACACACTATTTGGCAAAATCTCGACACTAGGTCATGGATTTTGATGTTTTTTTGCATGCAAGTTGGGTCTGGTGAGATAACATCAAATACCCATTTTTATGGCTCTGGGTCACCCATGACCATTTTTATGGCCAGGTCAATTTTGGGTCAAACTGATTGACCCTAAACCTTTGAGAGGTCATAACTTTGGCCAGAATTGACCAATCTGAACGATTTTGGTACCAAAATGCTCAGGAGAAAGAGATCTTTCAAATGAGTGGAAGAATGACATTCTTGGGACAATTTTTTGCCATGATGACCCTTTTTTGAACTCTTTGACCTTTGACCCTGGCCAAAGTGCAACTTCGATCCGCCCAATTTTTTTTCTAAAGCTAGCTCTATTTATCTTTCATAACTCCAGGAAAAATAAAAATGGGATCTCCATGGGTTTTGAATCCATGGGCATTTATGTACCACCAGGTGGGTGGTTTTTTCAGTCATGTCGCTCTACTGGGGCCGTTTATGACATCAGACAGTGTTCGTAAATAGTGATTTTGAGAATGTTTGATTTATCTTGACACAGTCATCATATTTCAGTCTTTCCAAACACGACCTCTCCCCCTTCCTAGGCTGCCCTGCCTTTTTTCAGTCTTACATTAGATGTTATTTAATACAAAACATTAGACAAAAGATTATTTAGGACAAAAATTTAAACAAAAACTTTTAGACAAAACATTGTTTAATACATACATAGGTACTCATTTGAGCAGAGCCATCACTTTGTTTGTTGCATCAGACTCCTTCTTGCTAATCGTGTAGGTTCTTCCTGTTGCAGTTTTTGGTTCTACTGACACCAAAATGTCAGAGATGTCCATAAAACAAGAATCTTCCATTTCAGGGAAGCAAAAACTGGGAGAGGGTCCAAGCGGGTGAAGAAATTTCACATTCACTTCTTGTGACTGGAAAAGCTTCAGAAATGCAAGCAAGCCACCAATGTCCATCGTAAATCACAGTGACATAGCCTGCAAGTTTTCCATCGAACACTGGACATGAAATATTTTTTGTTACTGATTCTAATCTAAAAGTGTCACAGAGACTAAATGGGCGAACTTGGAGAGCCTCCTTTGATATTGGAATGAACGAATGAAGTTTTTGTGTGCCTGGAATAGTTTTGGTCGGAGGTCTGGTTTTCAAAAGTTCTTCCTCCTGTTCATATGGGGAGTTTTCAAAGCTAAGCCGCCAGATGTCCCTTGCGCATCTCACATCCTCAGCACTTTCAGGCTGAATGATCTATCATTTACCGTAAATTCCCTGTACTTCTTTGGGACATATCAGAATTACCCTTCAATACAACAACTGAAACAGTTCTTAATAAAAAATGTAGTTTATCATTTTATTTGTCTGCACTTGGTGAAAATATTGGCAAAACAATTGAATATTTGAAAACTCAATCTTTAAAAATCGTCTTTTCATAAAAAAACGCAAGTTCAAGCAGAATGAGGCTTCAGGAAATATTTACTTGTATGTAAGCATTCACTGAGTACCTGTTTTGGGTGTGTCTGTCTGTCTTGCGACGAACATTTAACCAAAACAGAGTGTGGCGTTCAGCATCTCCACAGAAACCATCCCGCCGGCAGGATTTGTTATCATCCACTTTCCTGTAGACACCACACGGGTAGGAACTCAGCTCAGCGCCGCCGCTTCTTACCTCACAGCTCATATCTCTGATACTCCTAACTCCTCAATACCAGAAACTGTCATCCTAACTATTATCACCCGCTTATCTCATCACACTCTCTATCCTCTACTGGAATATTCGTGGCATCCGCTCCCACATACCGTTTCCCACATAAAGGAGACTTTCGTCTTTCGAGACGGAAATAGTAAACAAACGCTCTCAACTGTCTTCCATCCCGGACTGTTCGTTGAGGTGCCAAGCAC
Organism: Chionoecetes opilio; assembly: GCA_016584305.1. Classification (NCBI taxonomy): domain Eukaryota; kingdom Metazoa; phylum Arthropoda; class Malacostraca; order Decapoda; family Majidae; genus Chionoecetes; species Chionoecetes opilio. Next base: position 514,462 of record JACEEZ010008567.1, read on the forward strand.
TTAAATTACTTCTTGGTTAAATGTTCGTCGCAAGAGAGACATATACACCCAAAACAGGTACTCAGTGAATGCTTACATACAAGTAGATATTTCCTGAAGCCTCATTCTGCTTGAACTTGTGTTTTTTTATGAAAAGACGATTTTTAAAGATTGAGTTTTCAAATATTCAATTGTTTTGCCAATATTTTCACCAAGTGCAGACAAATAAAATGATAAACTACATTTTTTATTAAGAACTGTTTCAGTTGTTGTATTGAAGGGTAATTCTGATGTCCCAAAGAAGTACAGAGAATTTACGGTAAATGATAGATCATTCAGCCTGAAAGTGCTGAGGATGTGAGAGCCTGAGAGACAGGCTTGAGCGTGAGCTTATTAGAAAACTCCCCATTCCTCTTGAGCTCCATATCCAAACTTCATATTCCCAAGAGTTTCAGCGAATACAAACAAATCTCTTGGTGATACAATCTGCTTGTCATAGGGTCTTCTCAAGCTCTCTTTAGTTGCCTCCCTTTTGATGGTGCCACCTACGCCGTCTGATGGGCATTTCCCATGGCTAGTGGCAAAAAAATGCCACTCTGCTTCTATGCCATATTCCTCTTTAAGCCAGCAAAGATTCTGGAAAGATTTACAGTTTTTATACTGTGCAGCACATCCGTCCGAAAAGTAGTAAATTTTCTTTACTGTTTTGAATACTGATTTCAGATACTCTATCAGCATTCGCTGAAATAGATGCACTGACACATTATCGTGGATGTTACACTCTGAAATTATGGTGTATGAGTCATGACAGAGTTTTCCATCTTTCATGTGATAAAACACCCAAGGATGTATTGTCGCCTGTGCGCAATTCCAATGATATCCCTGGGCTGCATCTTGTATTACAAATGAAAAGTTCTCTGAAAAATCACCAATTACTACAAATTCACCATCTGCAATATTGTTTTTCACAGTTTCCAAGTACTGTGCTTGTGATTTTGCAACAAAATCATGTCGCACCAAAGTTTCGACACGATAACAAAATCTATCCATGAAATCATCAAGGGATAATACCACGGTTACCAGCTCAGATCTATCAGTTGACGTCCACTGTTTGAATTCAATAAGATCCACATTCTCCTGTTCATAAAATCCAAATAGATTTGCTTTTAGTTGATCCACAGGTGGACAGTACTCGCACGATCTCATGTAGCATGCTGGACGGGCTGGATTACATACGACAGAGGCAACTAGGTGATGGTAAGAGGGTAGATCAGTGATATCAGACATCTTGGATCCAACCATCATCAATTTTACATTTTGATGTATTGTACATACACATACTGAGTGAGTTCCACTGCCTCCCGCAAGAACACACTCACGTGGCCGTAGCATAGCAAACTTTGAGAATGATACTTTTGCCTCAGGGTACTTCACTTTGAAACTGCGATGAAGTTCCTTCAAATTGTTGAGAACGAGTCGTTTCTGTAATATCTGCTTTTCCCCTTCAGTTCGCACTACTAGACAATCCTTCTTTCCTGGTAAAACCCGACTCGTGTCATCACTACGATAATATTCAAGGACTAAAGATTTTACTTCCTCAGAAAGCACTCTGCCCAGCTTAGGGTTAGGTGAAGCTAACATTCCTTTCTCCTTTAGTATATGGTGAGCTTGTACGGCCATTCTCTGAGAGCAATCGAACTCGTTCATGAGTTTTCTAACGCTCATGCTGGTTGCAAATATGGTTAGAATTCTGATTTGATCCGTACGGCTTGAGTGCTGATACTTTTCCTTTAAAGACTGGATGACTTCTGGCATACAGTTAACGTTACATCTTTGTGGCACATCTCCTTGTTTTCCTGAACTACTACCCGCCACCAAATCCAACTTTCTCTTAACAGATTCTTCAACTTTTAACCTTTTCTCAGGTACGTAAGTCAGATGCCTTTCGGCTTTCCTTTTATCAAAGGGGCTCTCACCGATAATAGACAATGATTGGTTCAGTAAGTCAACTTCAACTTCTCCTTCCACAACATCTGAATCCTCTTTTTGGCTAGGCATCACATTTAACTCCTCTTCAGATGCTGAACTTCCGGACTCCTCTGAAGTAATTTGCTCAATTGGTAACTCTGCAAGCTTCTTCCTACAAACAGAACAAAGCTTATCATCTTTGCTAAGAAGAAATGAGAACTTCAGCAAAAGCTGAGCAGAAACATTTCTTAGGTCTTTCTTTTGCAGGGATTTATGGATCTTCAGCGGATCTCTGCAGTACTTTCGATTCGCCATCTTATGAAGACAAGCCTGAAAAGATCCAAAAAGCAAATTACTGTTTATAAACAATATACAATAAATTATTTAGAATTAAACACCTATATAAATTTATGACTGAAACAACTATATTTAAAATTGCCAATATACAATATCAATATAGCTGCTTCAATCATTGCATTGTCCTACAAAATTGGTAAGCAAAGAAAGAAGTGCATAATAATCGTCTAGCATTATATCTTAGTAGAAATAGGTCAAAGTTTAGGTGCAAAGGGCTGTAGGTTGGTACACTGGTTTATAACTAACAAACAAAATTACACACCTGTAAATTATTTTAGGATCTGCACATAATCTCACAATTAATTTTAAGTAGGTAGTTTAGAAGATATCTTTAAATTATTTTAATTTATATATTGATGATATAAATGATACTGGGATCTGAAGAACATACATTAATTAGTTAAGGATTAATGAAAGGCAGTTAAAGACTGCTTTTCATGTTACATTGATTTGTCAAAATTACCTATATAATGTAGGTACCTAGGTATATACTCGTAAGGTGTTTATAGGCAGTGATGTATTATTTATTGATTCAAAAAGATTATATATAATAAGAGGTATATAGGCCATGACATGGTTAGGAATTACGTACGTACGTGATATCACCATGATTTCTGGGTCAATAATGCTTTTACAGTGGTAATTCTCTACACGAGTTTCATCCATTCCAGAGCTTCCTCGTTACTTGAAAAGCTCGTATTATGCAAGAATTTTCCCCATGGGAATTAATGGAAACTTCGTTCCAGCTACCAATTCGTTCCAGCTACCTAACCCCGGCCCTATGATAGTAACTTTTAAGGATTCTTAATACCAAAATGCAACACAATACGTACTGTCCTTTATTACACACAACACACAAAAAATGGTAGGCTAACATTAGCAGGAATACAGTCTGTAAATACGTATGATAGTAAGTTACCTCTTGATTGAGTCCTGGCTGGCTTGTGCAGCATGCCCGCCAAACTAAATGTTTATGTCGCTAGTTCACGCCTTCACCGAGAATGGCGCTGCAGGCATAAGTGAGCCGCGGCTCCCGCACCCATAACATTTATGGTGGTACATAAATACCCATGTTATCAAAACCCATGGAGATCCCATTTTTATTTTTTCTGGAGCTATGGAGGATAAATAGAGCTAACTTCAGAAAAAAAATTGGGTGGATCGAAGTTGCACTTTGGCCAGGGTCAAAGGTCAAAGAGTTCAAAAAAGGGTCATCATGGCAAAAATTGTCCCAGGAATGTCATTCTTCCACTCATTTGAAAGATCTCTTTCTCCTGAGCATTTTGGTACCAAAATTGTTCAGATTGGTCAATTCTGGCCAAAGTTATGACCTCTCAAAGGTTTAGGGTCAATCAGTTTGACCCAAAATTGACCTGCCCATACATATGACCTCAATGACCTGATAGGCCTCATACTTGGTATGTGAACTTTATTCATCATAACCAACAAATGATGTCAATTTCATGCGATTCTGTGACCAAGGTGTCAGGAGGTACACTTCACGTAGAATGCCCCGGGAGTGGTATGCACTATGCCAGGCTTTTGAGGTAGGTGTGGGAATTAAATTGAAAGGATGACTTGAATGGTTACACTCCTAAATATAAATTAAAACACTGGTGCTTGAATTAAACTCACAACTGAAAAAGAGAATTAAATTAAGGGACAACTTGAAATTAACTAACAACCACTAAAAATATTTACCTAGTGGCTGTCCAAATTTTTTTTTTTTTTTTTTTTTTTTTTAATTACGTTGGAGCCTATAGCGCCTGTAGGCTTATAGAGGTCTTGATGATGTTGGTTGAACTCGCCCGTTGGTGGCGTAGGCTGGATTCTTATAGTGACACCTGTGGTCTTGGGTGAAGATCCCGTTTTCTCTGACGTTATCTTCAATTTAGGCTCACGCTGTCCCTGGAGTTTCTTCGTCGCACACGCAGACGGAGAACAGGTTATAACAGCATGCGGGTTTCTTCAGTCACTCGACGATGGATTTGACAGTTGCTCCTTGGTGGGACGTGAACTCAGGACCTTCTGCTCCCCTACCAGGCTCTTGAAAGAGTTGCCCCCGGCAGGATTCGAACTCGGGACATTGAGCTCAGCACTCCAAGACGCTAACCGCTCGGCCACCGCCTCCCCCAAATAATGTCACCCAGCTAAAACCTTATTATTGAGATCTCAATAAGCTAGAAGCACTGTAATGGTTTAACTGCCAGGCTCCTGCAAAAGTTGTTAACTTAGCTGGTGACGTCTTAGATGTTTGAAGACATGGTGGTTTGTAGACAATATGGCGGGCGCCGCTGTAACCTTCCTGATGAATCAAGCCAAAATCATGGACCGGGATATTGGGTTTTTAGTAACCCATACTCTCCATGAATATTATTTACAATATTTACACGAGAACACTCGTGGTGTCTCTAAATGTGTATACGGAGCAAAATAGCGATGAACTGCTCCTGGTGGCGGTGTCTGACTGAATGGGCGGAGTCAGCTGTATATCCCCCGACGTCTGTTTGGCTCCAAAGATATACGAGCCCAAACAATTTCCCAATAAATTTATATTACTTCTGGTTTACTACTATTTAATTTTAGTAATATTCTTAATTATCTCTGGAGAAATTTATAATTTCCGACATTCTGGGGCCAAGGAAAAAATTTGAATTAAAAATAAATTAAATTAAAGCTGACCTTCCTCAATCATTTGTTGCAAATTCTGCCTGAATTTAGCGGCAGCGGATCTAGGATTCCTTCGGGAACCAGCTTCTTCATGAGAAGAAGGCCTGTTTTGGTTTTCTTCGGGAGTTAGATTAACTGCCCTCAGATCTACCTCAGACCCTGGAAAATCTGCAACTACTTCCAGTGGATATAATTTATTCACTGTTCTAATTACTGAACCCAATTTTGTCTTTAATTTTACAGTTCTGATGACCCCCTGTGCATCTTTATGACAGTCCTCTATTCTACCCAAAGGCCAACTGCCTCGAAGTTTCTCACTTTCAATTAATACCACCTCCCCCTCCTTTACATTTTGCTCTTTCAGTGATTTGTTAGATATATGGACGTGTCTATTTAACAGAGAGGTTAAATATTCCTTTTTCCATAGGTCATGCCATTTATTTAATACTTTTGATAATTGTTTATATTTAAAATTTTATTTGTCTGCATCTAGATATGATGGGTCTAGATCAAACTCTGAAATTGATACTGCTGGCAATGAATTTAGTCTAATACCATGCAATAGATGTGAAGGCGTCAGTGCTTCTGGCTCACCTAAATTATTGGTGACATATGAGAGGGGCCTATTATTAACTCTACATTCAATCTCCACTAGAATTGTGTGGAGGTCATCCAAGTTTATGGCTTTCTTAAACAAAACTTTCCTTAGACAGCTTTTGACCGTCCCTATCATCCTCTCATAGAAACCCCCGAACCAAGGGGCTCTGGGGGGTATGAATTTCCACTCACACCCCTTAACTTCTAGTTCTTCTTGCACTTTGGCATCTTCTAAAATTTGGCTAAGCAGGTTGGAACCTAACTTAAAATTTGTAGCATTGTCGCTAATAATTAATTTAGGGCATGACCTTCTGGCCAGACATTTGAGACCATGACTACTCTTGATTTATCTACTCTGTCTATGTCTATGAATCTAGAAGGAATTTTTCCAAAGGGTATCAGTCCAGATTTTGTTTTCAAGAAGCTGGAGCCATGTTCTTGAATTAGACCAGTTATTATTTTACTGTACTGGTCTGCTCCTATTAATAGATCAATGGAATCTACTGTATCCTTTAGGTTTGGATCTAGGAGCCTAATTTCTTGGTCCTTCATGTACTTTATGAATTTTTCCATTCCATCCATCCTAATATTTTTAGGTAATCTTTCCAGAACTATAGCATTCAATCTTATATATTTAGAACCAGACCTGACTGTAAAATTCACTAAATCATAGGTCATAGTTTCTATTTCTCCTATAAATCCTGAAATTTTCAAGTCCACCTGGCCACAAGATTTTAAATTTAAACTATCAGACAAATTTTTACTGATCAAAGTTCTCTGTGATCCTTGATCAAACAGAGTTTGTGCAGCCTTGACAATTTTACCCCTAATTATGGGTACTGAGCCTATGGGTAGAGCTGTTGAATTGTCATGAGCACCCGTAGGTCTCACTGCACACACATACTGTGCCACTCTCCCAGTTGGTTGGCCCGCGTCACATAACAAAGAATGATGGAATCCATTATAGCATGAAGGACATCTGCGTAATTTAAATCTACAGTCCTCTGTCTTATGATGGCAAGTACATTTTTCACATCTTCCTAACTCTAATACGTTTTAGCCGGTTACCACGGCCCTCATAATTTTTGCAATTAGTGGCTTTGTGGAGCCCTTCACACAGAATACATTTAAATTGTGAGTTAGGACTAATTGGTTGGTGTGGAACTCTGGCTGGGAATTGTGAGTTAGAATTAATTGGTTGATGTGGAACTCTGCCTGGGAATTGTGAGTTAGGATTAATTTGTTGGTGAGGAACTCTGCCTGGATCTCTACAGGCTCCTGGACCTTCTTGGATTGCAAAAAATTTAGCCTCATATTTAGAGGGCAAGGAGGGTCTTTCATCCTTTTTCTCTCCTTCCCTTTTATCCTTCTTGTAATCCTTGGATTGTAAATTATTTATAATGTCTAAGAGACTAGTTCTAATGTCTTCTACAGAAGGATAATCCTTTTTTGACTTTAATTGAACTTGATCAACAGTTAGGTTAGGCAATTTATCTACTAAGAAAGTGGACAGCAACCAGCTAGATTCTTCTAAATTACAACCTGCATTTTCTGCTCTCTTCAAGTTACTCTCTAACTCTGCTCTAAATTCAGACAGAGATTGAAAATTATGAGAGGGTACTTTGATATTAATCAATTTTCTTGCAAGGTCTCTCAACTTTTTATCTCTGTTCTCGTAGGTTTTCTTCAGTAAATCTACCGCACTCTGATAGCTAGCAGTTTCTGAAGGAAATCCTGAAATGAGCTTGCCAGCATCACCCTTTATCTGACATTTTAGGTAATTCAATTTATCCACTGCAGTCAACTCTGAACTAACATGGATATTACTTTCGAACTGGTTCCAAAAGGAATCCCACTCCGCTATATCACCTACGAACTCAGGCAGCTGAATAATGGGTAATTTGATTCTCTTAAGGCTCATGTTCTTAAGCTTATTTTCTTCTATCACATCATCGACCTTATAGATGGTATTTTGTAAGCGATCTTCAAAATCAGCCTGATCACAGATTAATGTTTCCACTTTATCACCTTCTGCCTCATTTACTAGAGTATCATATAGATTTGATATGATACTTATCTTTTTCTCTAACTGTGCTTTCCACTTTAAGTTGGTGAAATTCCACGTGATCCTCCAGAGCTACATCAATTTGACCCAGTAACTTAGTGCAGTGCCCTTTATGGCCTGCTAAAATTTTAACTGTGGCCATAATGCCACTCACTAATCTAATGAATAAATATGGAGACAGACAAAAATTTTAATTTATAGACTACAAATTGCTAAATAGTTAATTTGGAAATTGAATTATGAGTAACTTGTTATGAATTTAAATTTAAGCCCAAATTTTTTTTTAAATATTGACTAAACTAACAAATTAGTAGTACCCAGAGTTAAAACTGAAATTCTTGCAATGGCTGCTGGGTTTGTGTCCAAATGCTATGATGATGCCTCATGGCTTTGGACACTTTGTTCCAAATATGTTGTCTGCCTTCAAAGGTTGGATGTATCCCGTCCATGATCCGCAGATCCATCGGGAAGGTTTTTCCGCCCAACAAAATGATGTGGCCTTTTAGCTCACGCTGCAATTTTCTATTTATGGCCCTTGAGATCTTTTTGTAGCGCTCGGCCTCGACAAAGTGAGGATGGTTTTGGGGGTAAATTCTTGGTTCTATTGTGCATAAGACACAAGTGATTCCCTTTTCTGAAAAAGCCCGATGGCTGGCCATCATATCCTCAAATAAACCATCCACACTAGTGTCCTCCTTGATGTCGTTACCTCCTGTCAGGATGATAGCCAGATCGTAAAGTAGGGGGTTAAGGGCTTGTTTGAATTCTGAATATTCAAAAAAATTATCGGCCCTTGCACCTCCCTTCCTAAATATGTCCATGTGCACTCCTGGAAACGGCTCGCTTCTTGGCCGGAGTGAATCACAAGTGACAATGGAATGGCCAACATAAGCTACGTGATAGGTGGGGTAACTAGCCGCCACCGCCATGATGTTATCAAGGGTTGTTTATCCGGTTCGAAGGACCAAATTTTTCAGTTGTGGGAATTAAATTGAAAGGATGACTTGAATGGTTACACTCCTAAATATAAATTAAAACACTGGTGCTTGAATTAAACTCACAACTGAAAAAGAGAATTAAATTAAGGGACAACTTGAAATTAACTAACAACCACTAAAAATATTTACCTAGTGGCTGTTAGTGGCTGTCCAAATAATGTCACCCAGCTAAAACCTTATTATTGAGATCTCAATAAGCTAGAAGCACTGTAATGGATTAACTGCCAGGCTCCTGCAAAAGTTGTTAACTTAGCTGGTGACGTCTTAGATGTTTGAAGACATGGTGGTTTGTAGACAATATGGCGGGCGCCGCTGTAACCTTCCTGATGAATCAAGCCAAAATCATGGACCGGGATATTGGGTTTTTAGTAACCCATACTCTCCATGAATATTATTTACAATATTTACACGAGAACACTCGTGGTGTCTCTAAATGTGTATACGGAGCAAAGTAGCGATGAACTGCTCCTGGTGGCGGTGTCTGACTGAATGGGCAGAGTCAGCTGTATATCCCCTGACGTCTGTTTGGCTCCAAAGATATACGAGCCCAAACAATTACCCAATAAATTTATATTACTTCTGGTTTACTACTATTTAATTTTAGTAATATTCTTAATTATCTCTGGAGAAATTTATAATTTCCGACAGTAGGGATGAGACAGGCTGGGTTTTTTTTTCATGTTATGTATAAAACACGCAAAAAGTTAGGTAAAATTCTAGAGTCCTTTCCTGCCCTTATTAGAGTGTTTTTTTCCTCCAGACCACAGCTCCCTTCAGATACCTCTAAAATGTAATTATAAAGTGGGGGAGAAATATGCCCCCTTCACCCCCCTCCCCTCCTAAACGACCCCCCTGGACTCCTCAAAAATATAATATGTTTAATATTACTAACCTAACCTCACCACTACGCGCCAAAATATTGTTCGCGACATCAGAACACAGCGCTTCCATACGGGAATTCAGAAAATGTACTCTATGGCAGCCTACTGACTTCCGAGAGAGATATCTTACATATGGCAGCTTGTTTAAGGCACGGGCAGTCCATCAAGACCATTGAGGAATGTTCAGATGCCACTTGTCAATTATAGACGAAGCATTTTGAAAAGTATCGCCTTCCTTCCCGCGAGTAATTTGAACAGACGCGCATTGGTATAACTATCATTATTTTCATAATGGGTGGCAAGAAAGACCTAACAAAGGAGCAAATTAAAGTTATTGTATCTCTACACAAGGCAGAGAGGCCAGTGGAAGAAATATCAAGGATTGCGGATGTTACGAGGAAATTTGTGCATAAGTGGGTGGAGAGTTTCACGGTGGGCTGGCGGGGTGGCGACAGCCGCGACACCGTAACATTATAAGTGGCCAGGGTGAGGATGTAAAACATCAGCAAGCACCCTAAATGTCATGAAACATCAAGTGGATGCCCATCCTCAAATAAGAGCAAGAAAAATATTGCGATATGACTTTTACATCCTCGCCCTGGCCACTTATAATGTTACGGTGTCGCGGCTGTCGCCACCCCGCCAACCCACCGTGAAACTCTCCACCCACTTATGCACAAATTTCCTCGTAACATCCACAATCCTTGATATTTCTTCCACTGGCCTCTCTGCCTTGTGTAAAGAGGCCAGTACTTTAATTTGCTCCTTTGTTAGGTCTTTCTTGCCACCCATTATGGACTGCCCGTGCCTTAAACAAGCTGCCATATGTAAGATATCTCTCGGAAGTCAGTAGGCTGCCATAGAGTACATTTTCTGAATTCCCGTATGGAAGCGCTGTGTTATGATGTCGCGAACAATATTTTGGCGCGCTGTGTATAACCTAACCTTACCTCATCTCACTAATAACCTCATAGTGAGACCCCCCCCCCAAAAAAAAATACCAACCTAACCTAACCGTGTAAAATTATAGTTATATTTTAATAACCTAACTAAAATTACTAACTTGCATTACCCCTACTACCGCAAGATGACCTTCAAGCTTCAACCAATCCTCCTTTAAGTGATGTGGTAGGTACTCACTGTGTTTGTGAATATATAAGTTGCAGCTTATAAGGAAGAAGTGGATAGACAGGGATAAGTGGCCCGTGACACCAGGCAAGTGATTACTTTTGGGATCAGCATTCCTTATAGGGAGCTTAAAGGAACCTGCAATGATATGTACAGCTAGACAGATCGACGATCTCATAGAGGAACAGGTTGAAATGTATGGTTAGTAAACGTTGTAGTGGTGACGAAATGGTGAGTAGGGTGACGAAGGGTGTATGTTTTGCTTATGTGGGGAAAGAAAGCCATACATTTCTACCTGTTCCTCTATGAGTTCGTCTATATGTCTAGCTGTACATGTCATTGCAGGTTCCTTTAAGCTCCCTATAAGGAATGCCGATCCCAAAAGTAATAACTTGCCTAGTGTCACGGGCCACTTATCACTGTCTATCCACCTCTTCCTTATAAACTACAACTTTATATTCACAAACACAGTGAATACCTACCACATCACTTAAAGGAGGATTACTGGTTATCTTGTGGTAGTAGGGGTAATGCAAGTTGGTGTGGTAGTAGGTAGTACATAGGAGCAGCTGCTTCACAGCTGTTTTGCTCTGTAGTCTGTATAAGTTGTTGTCGTCACAACATGGCGCCAATCCTTTTAGAGCGTATAAATTTCCCTGTACTTAAATTGGCTGTATCATCAAAAATACTGTTCACATAGAAAAATCAACTTAACTGCCCAACTATATGAGGCTTGAAGATTTCAAATCTATCGTTACCTCAAGTAGTCCAATGGGTCCATTCAAGATAGGTTTTTTTGTGGGGAAACTACAAAAAAGTGACTTTTTCTACTTAAAGTAAGAAATTTTTTTAAAAATTGTTTTTATGTGTTTTGAAACAATCTGGCACTCGTTTATGTTGAAAATAGATTTTTAAGGCCTCTTCCATTTGTGCCCAAGCTCCAGGAACCAGTTCTTTCAGTTCAGGGTTGGGTTCAGTTCCTGGTTCTGGGTTCGCGTGTCACAAATGGAACGCAAAAACCCCGTTTTTTTGTTTACAAACAAACTCAGCTGGTGAGGCAAGAGGAAGGGAGAGAGAGAGAGAGAGAGAGAGAAAAGAGAGAGAAGGAAAAAGAAGGGGAGGGAGAGAGAGAGAGAGAGAGAGAGAGAGAGAGAGAGAGAGAAAGAGGGGGGGGGGGAAAGGAAGGAGAGGGAGGGGGGGAAACATTAAAAGTGGTAACTCAGCGGTGATGTGAAGGGATCATATCAAGTTTAAGATCGCGGGAACGCATTCCTCCACCAGTGCCCCTTGTAGGCCTGTCTGACATCCTCTCCGACTCGTGCATGCAGAAAACCCTTCACAATAAGAGAAATAGGGCCCAAGGCGGCCATTGTTTGTTATGAACTGAAAACTCTACCCAGGCTACCGACCTCCCAATGTGGGTAGAGAAAGTTCAAGGGTTTTGCTGAGTCACTATGCGCATCGCCTCAGACGTAGGTTTTCGTGCGCAAATGGAACGCCCGAGTTCTTGGGTTCCGTGAACTGGTTCCTGAAATGTCACAAATGGAAGAGGCCTTTAGTACAACTGCAGTTTAAAGCATTGCTCCCTATCTTTTTTTCTCTCATTCTCTATCCCCAACAAACCTGGGGACCTTGTAGGAAAGCGGGGTTTTAGGGTGAGGAAGTAAAAATTGACGGAAATATGGGCTTCCCGGATGTGTAGGGATATTACCCTAGATTTTAGGAAAATTTCCCTAGATCTTAGGGAAACTTCTAGAAGATAGGGTAACGTCCCTAGAATCGGGTCATTCTCTAAAATGAAGGGAATTATTCCTAAATCAAGGTAAATTTCTGTATTATTTTACACTAGGACTGAAATTCCCTACACAATTGGGATTTTGGTTTATATTTACCTTATTGGATTCTAGGAAACATTCTCTCTATGAGCTTCCGTCGTAAATCATTACTTTTGGAGATAATGATATGTTGTTTATAGGGAGGCGAGAGACAAAGTGTTTACGTCCGCCACACTCTTCTTCCTCTTGTGACATGCATCGCCTCTGTTCTTTCCTTGCCGCGGACACTTTTTTAATGCAGATTTGGCTTTAGTAAGGAGGTTAAAGCGTGGGAATAGGTTAGGCTAGGTTAGATTAGTGAGTCTAAAGGTGGGGTTAGGTTAGTTTAATTTTCATATCTCATATACACTCCTTCCTATTAATAACGTCTAATATCTCTGAAAGTAGTGATTTGCGACGGAAGTTCATAGAGAATGTTTCTTAGAATCTATTAAGGTGAACAGAAACCACACTCCCAAATGTGTAGGGAATTTCGGTCCAAGTGTAAAAATTTACCTAAATTTCTTTATATAAAGGAAATTCCCGAAATGTTGGTAACATTTTTCTTAAGTAGAGAAAAACTGAAATTGCTTAATAAATTACCTGAACTAAGCCCCCCCCCCCCCCCGCTAGTTCATTAACCGACCCTGGCCGATAGTTACTTAACCTACTTAACCTATCCTTACCTAACCTATTTTTTACTCAAGTTCAAGTAAAATACCTTAATCTGAAGTAGAGGGTCCTGGGCGTGTTTCAAGGTCGCTACCTCCTCCTCTTCCTCTAACAATACAGGCTTCTGTTAAAACAACAATACTGTCACCACCACTGTACCAGCACAGGTTACCTGAACGGCAGCCATTGCGAGACTGGCAGCAATCTTATGGGCAAGGTGTCCTGCCACGTCTATAAACATGTTGTGTCTAGTGATTGGCCGAAAATTGTACTAAGTCATAATAGAATAGTTTTCACATGGTCACGTGAGTAAGTCTGGGCGATCACTGTGCCCATGACACCATCAAACCAATAAACGAACGAACCCATTACAGCTTCAGGGTGCTTCATAAGTCAGAGGTAAGACAGAAATTACATTCAATCTTAAAAGTTCTTTTGCGACATTATTAATTTCCGACAGCTGATTTAGTGTTAGAAATACTGCTGTGGAAATTTATGTCACAAACATATATGTTTAACTTGAACCTCCAGAAACCCATGCCTGTCTTATCCCGTCAAAATACCCCAGCCAGCACTAACTAGGATAGTTGAAAAAATGAGTATACTGTTACGCAGGGCCCTCCGACTCACCTTTCTTATCTCACCCCAGCGGCGCCCCACGTAACCCCTTAACTCCTGACGGAGGTTCGGTAGAAAACCTGAAGGCGAGTATGTATTGGTGTATAACACGTAGTCAATTACATGGAGGAAAGAGACACTGACACACTGTAATACACTCTACATTTAATGGCAGAAGTCACAATACACAGTACTCGGCTCCTCAAGGTGGAGAGAGTAGACAAAGACTACACCCGGTCACGCTGTCTAAAATGGTTCTCTAACACACACAGGAGGCCTTACGTGAGATAGCACACAAACACACAGGTACGGCTTAATGCGCGGTACGTGGCTTACGCTGACGAGGCGCTCAGATTCCTCCTGACGGAGCGGCCGATACCTTCAGGCGCGCGGCACTAGCCCGCCGCCACCCCTCCTCGCACCGAGACACCCTGCTCGTCTCGTGTCCCGCTGTGCTCTCTCGCTCTCTCGCCCCAGCGGCCTCACGAGCCAGGAGGCACCCAGCGTCCATCCTTCTGGGCCCGATCCCAGCCCCATCCCCGGGTGGCTGGAGACACACGTCTCCCAGACCCACTCCCCGCTCCATACCCCACACCCACCCGCGCGCACACACAGACGGACCTTCCTCCCTGCTCATACACACTCTCGCCCCAGCCTGCTCACATCCAAGGTTGCCTCACCACCACGGCTGTTGGCACCGCCACCTCATTGCCTGGTCTTTGTGTGCCTGGCCGCCCCACAAGGCACCTCTCACCACGCGCGCCTTCCTCTCAGCTCATACACACAGACGCACGCAACACCTCCCCGCGGGCGTAACAATACCATCAACTTGAACTCACATTTATGAATATCCAAACACATGCCCTTAGGTTGTAAAGATGTTCAGTAGGTATGTGGAGAATACAAACTGCTCTTTTAGACCAGACAGTCTAGAAAAAAATTGACAGGGCTTATCTCTACTTTGATACGTAAATTGTATGTGTATGGGCAATTTTTTCTTTAAGCTTGGAAATATTTCATTAATATAAATAACTAGCAGGATACCCGGCATTGCCCGTGTTTATTTTTTTTTGCATAATAATATGCATAATAATATCCCGTCCCATCCCGTTCTGTCCCGTCCCGTCCCGTCCCGTCCCTCCCCGTCCTGTCCCTCCCCTCCCCTCCCCTCCCGTCCCGTCCCGTCCCTCCCCTCCCTAACCAATAATATCCGAAAAATGAAAAGTCTCCTAAAAAGTCTCCGAATTGAAAAAATAAAAGCGTAAAAACCTAAGTTGGAGCCTTCTGGTTCTAATGAGACCACTTACAGCCTTCTCCGGCGAAAACTATGAGAGGAGTACGGTAACAAACATAAGGACATTGCCCTTTATATATTAGATTCCCATTATCACCTTGTCCAGATAAAACAAGTTTTTATTTGTATTTTTCAATCATGTAATCATAAATCCTTTATCTATTATCTTCAGATTGATTGGAGTGAAGGATGGCTGGTAGGGCTGGTAGTATTCCACATTATGCTCACCACCATCACTGTGATGACCCGCAACCACCACACCACCCAGGCTGTTCTTTTCTTCTTGCTGCTGCTCACTGTACGCTCCTCTGAAACTATCAACCAGTATGCAGCAAAAAACTGGCAGTCGTTCAGTCGACAGCAGTATTTTGACTCCCAAGGACTGTTTATAAGTGTAGTGTTCTCCATGCCTGTCCTCTTCAACTGTATGATGATGGTGGTGAGTTTTGATCTGCACTACTGACACATTTAAGTTGGCGAATTCAACTCTTCACATATTTTCTAGTAACTTGATTGTTTTGACTAGAAAACCACCCCTTCACTGTATACCTTACTTGTTCTTGTTTCTGCCAACATTATCTTCTAAGTTAGGTTTACTACTTTTTCATTTTTTTCACTGTCACCATAGTTTATGTCAAAGCATGCCAGTTTGCCTCTCACATGATGCAGTTCAACACTTGTCTTTCTTTGGGATGGTCATCTGGGCATACAACTGTTGGTCAGAGTATCGGGAAGGATACCGTATTTTACGGCTTATAAGACGCACTTTTTTCCCTAAAAAATACCCTAAAAAATACTCATGCGTCTTCCAAGACAAATGTTATAGGAGGTTAGCTGAGGTAGCTATTCAATTCAGCCTCTTATATGATGTAATCTCAGTACTTACCTGTTAAGAGTATTTCGAATACCAAAAGACATTCAAATCAAATTATCTGTGCTCACCCTGTTATTGTTTACTATGGTACTGGTGGGAGCCTTTCCGCCTCGGCAGATTGGTGCCAACATAAGAAAATAAGGAAGCTACAAGAGGCCACAAGACCTACACGTGGTAGTTCTGTTACTTAACACCACCTTTCATCCCCCCAGGAATTTTTAACACCACCTTTCATCCCCATCTATGAATTTATTCAGACTCATTATAAAGATCCCTATCGACTCCGCACTGACCACCTGACGACCGAGTCCATTCCAACAGCGCTAACTATCGTCTGCTAGTGTTGATTGTTGTTGTTACCATTTACCACCGTGGCCGGACACTGCCTACGGACACTTTGCCTACGGACACTTTGCCTACGGACACTTTGCCTACGGACACTTCGCATTCCGGACATTATACATACCGGACATTATGCCTACCGGACATTATGCCTACCGGACATTGGACATTATGCCTACCGGACATTGGACATTATGCCTACAGGCACCATGCCCGTAGGCATTTAATTTAATTTTATGTAGGATTTTATTTTATTTTATTTACATACATTGGAATTTTAGCATAAATAATAAAGAATAAAATGCATCTATATAAAATATGTCTTAAATTCATGTCTAAAATTTATTTTCTCATAAAGCATATACAAAATAAGATCTTTTTAAAGCAAATTTGAAACCAAAAAATTAATCGACAATGGACGGACAAAGTCAGAAATTCTATGTATGAAGGCAATTCCATGAAGATACTCAAGAACCGGGGTGGTGTCATACTTATCAACGAGGTTCTTCAGGCGTTGATTGACTTCTATCCTTCTATCGAGTTGTTGGTGCGAGGCAAGTCGTGTAAAACTTTTTCATGAACATTCTGCCACCTTGCTGCCAGGGCCTCTCCGTTCACTCTAGACCCGCGGAAGTTCTCAAGGCATGACCCCGCAGTATATCATGTCATACATGTATAAATGATACACTCTAATCTTCAGAAATGTTTGTTCTATAAGATTATCACATAAAACACAGTAAAACACATTAATTAAATGTCATTAGATGAAATGGCAAATTAAATTAAATGGCATTATGAAGAAATATGCATGAACTTAAAATTCACTTAACTCGTCGTCATGTAAAACTTTGTGAAACAACTTATAACATGGAATATACCAATAAAGCATAATTTTATTAGCTTTCCATTGATATATTTCGTTTTCTAATAAATGAATTAGCATCCTGCATAAATTAGCGTTAACTAAATAAATTGCCGCGCCCCCCCCCCCCCTCCTCTCTCTCTCTCTCTCTCTCTCTCTCTCTCTCTCTCTCTCTCTCTCTCTCTCTCTCTCTCTCTCTCTCTCTCTCTCTCTCTATATATATATATATATATATATATATATATATATATATATATATATATTCAGTATATATATATATATGCATATGTATATATATATACAGTGGTACCTTGGCTTACGAGTTTAATTCGTTCATTGATCGAGCTCATAGCTCAATTTGCTCGTATATCAAATCAATTTTCCCCATTGAAATTAATTTAAATACCATTAATCCGTTCCAACCCCCAAAAAACCACCACAATTTTTTTACTGTACCTATATGACTGGACTGCACTCACCCTCCGCCATTTGCATTCGCCGGTGTTTACACTCTGTGTATCAGCTGTTGGAAACAGCTGTGGGTGGAACTGCCGCTAAACGTACTGCACTCACCCTCCGCCATTTGCATTCGCCAGTGTTTACACTCTGTATATCAGCTGTTGGAAACAGCTGTGGGTGGAACTGCTGCTAAACGTACTGCACTCACCCTCCGCCATTTGTATTCGCCAGTGTTTATACTCTGTGTATCAGCTATTTGTGGGTGGAACTGCCGCTAAACGTACTGCACTCACCCTCCGCCATTTGCATTCGCCTGTGTGAGCACAACACAACAGAGATGCTTCCACGGCGAGGTAACCACGTGAAGTGAACGAATGAGACGCGGGATGCTGGGCGGATGTTGTGGCGTTCGCTGCGCCAACTAGCGGCGGCGTATCTAAAGCTCGCTCGTAACAAAACAAAAAACAAAAACAAAAAAAATCGCTCGTAACTCGGATTTTGGCTTTATATATATATATATATATATATATATATATATATATATATATATATATATATATATATATATATATATATATATATATATATATATATATATATATATATATACACACTGGTACCTTGACTTACGAGTGCCCCAACTTACGAGTTCTCCGAGTTACGAGCAGTCGCTCGGTCAATTTTTTGCTTGCAGTCAAACCTCGATAAACCTTGCTATGAGTTGCAGTCAAACCTCGATATAACGGACCTTGATGTAACGGACTTCGGATGTAACGGACTCCATTTGCGTGACTTTTTTTTTTTTTTTTTTTCCATATTAGACCGTTTATCGCCGCTTGAATTGTCAACTCAACATAATTGTATTATTTTCTCATTTTACTTTGGAATGCTTGGGTTTTAAGGAGTTTTGATGTATCACATATTAAGATATATAAGGAACGAGCCTGTGTTGCTAGTGATTTAGTGGTAGAAGGTGTGTATTGTTTAAAATAGTGATTATTAGTGTTATGGCGTGGCCGCTGCTACGTCTCCCTGTCACCTCAACACCCTAAATCACCCTTATCTAAGGTGATACGCAGTGCTAAACTGACCTAAATAGTGACACTTGTATAGAACTGCACTTCACAACCATATAATATATATAATAATGAGCATTAGTCATGATAATAAGCAATACCTTTGGAAGCCACGGCTGAATCTAGCTCGTAGTTTGTTTACCTTTCACTAGAGGTTGAGCTTGACTAGCCAGACGGTGAGAGAAAGCATCAACATTTTAGGGATAACCCATCACTTTACGGGAGACTTTTTCTTCCTTTTTATCTATTTTGGGGTGATTATAATGTCCCATGATGCTGCTGCTGCTGCCGCGGCCGCGCTGCCAGGCGTGGACGAGCGCCTTGAAAGTATTTTCATGTCTTTACTCATATGTATGAATAATAGCAATTCAAATGTGATTATATGTCTACATTCAACTAGAATAATTAAATTTCACAGCATACCAAGCAGTAATGAGCGAGCCTGGATACTTACTACCTCTCCTAATACCAGTCCCGAACAGTCATGGGCGAGTGTGCCAATCCCTGATGTAGCGCTAGTCACTGTTTACCTCCCAACATAGCTACATGGTCTGGTTGTGTTTGAGATTATTTCTCATTTATTTCACGTATAGGAGCGGACCAAATTCAGCATGTAGTGTCAGTCACTGTTTACCTCCCAACATAGCTATACAGTCTGGTTGTGTGTGATTATTTCTCATTTATTTCACTTAATTTATTTTTCATTTATTTTTCCACCCATGGGAAAATACCCTCGCTATAACGGACAATCGGCTTTAACGGACCACCCCTCCCCCCCCTTTAGTCCGTTATATCGAGGTTTGACTGTATATATATATATATATATATATATATATATAGGAGAGAGCGGTGATGATTCGGCCACTTTTTTCAAAAATATTTATAGAAAAAAAAGTTTAGGAAGCAGTGTAATTTTGTTTATCTCAAAATGCTTCCTCATCATTTGGCTCTTTAGCCTGGTGATATCAGACCCGTAGCTGTTTTCGATTTATACTAGTGAATGACGAAACACAAGTTTCTAAATCGTCCGAACCATCCTTACCCGTGGTGATGGTCCGGCCAGATGGGTGGGATGGTACGAACTCATGTATTACTCGGCAAAATCTCAAGATAATGTGAGCTGGATTGGCTGGCTAATAAGCAAGAAATTATCAGCTCAAAACATTTTTATTATACTCACGTACAAAAAAATAGCCTCTATATTTAGTACAAAAATAAAATATATAATTAGACCAAATTTATCCAGAATTATGGACAATTGGTTTCCTCTATCTCCCTCAAACAACACACAAATAGTCGTGAAGTGTGCTTCTTGGAACCCCGTACTTTTCAGCAGCATTCCTCATAGAGCTTCCACTTTCCTTTACTTCAGTAATAGCAGACTGCAGAGCAGCTTCATCTCTCTCCCTGTTCGTTTTCTTCTTAGATTTCCTCCCCATGATGGCTGGTGGGTGTCTGAAACAAAGGAAACAAGTTGTTTTAAATGTAGAATCATTAATATGTTATACTCAAACTAGAAATGAACGTGATATTATTAATAATATTTAATATCTAAAGACAATATTATATACTGTACTACAAAACACATTTAAACAAAAAAACAATAAATATGTACTCCCAGGTTAATAATAACCATTCTGTTTCACTTAAGTGTTCATAACATACATGCTTCAAAGAATAATTTCATAATTAATTGCTTAGTGATGGTTCGGGCAATGACTAACCATCCCCAGACATCAAATGTCTGAATCATCCCAACACTATAAAACATATAGATGGCTACACTCGACTTCCAAACACGAGAGGTAAGCATTCGTATTTACGGTAATATCTTTGTTAGGCATCACTGTTTCACCATAATAATACACAATCTGATACGTGTCATATTCATGGAGGTATAGCTTACAACACACATGCAAAATATAACATAGAAGGTGCAAAAAAAAAAAAAAAACCTGCATCAAAAAGTACGGCGCCGGCGGCTTCGTTGTCCCGCGTGGTCCTGGTAAACAAAGTCTCGCATTTTCACGCCAGATCTCACGGCGCTAGGTCCCATACATTTTTCAGGAAATGCAATGTCCGGACCATCCAACCGTCCGAATTATCACCGCTCTCCCCTATATATTATATATATATATATATATATATATATATATATAATATATATATATATATATATATATTCAGTATATATATACATATATATACAGGGAGGTCCCGAAGATACGAGCAGTTAGGTTCCACCTGACATACTCGTAAAGCAAAATCTCGTATAACGAAACACATAACTAATGGTAAAATATAGGTTTGGTTCCAGGACCCCATAAAAAAATTTAAAAAAAGAGGTTTTTCAAGCTAAAATAAACTATAGCAAAACACAACAAACACACAGCGTCTATATTACCCACACTGTACTACCTATTCTGTAGAAAAACCATTCTGAAAAGAAAATAGCACACAAAATAACATAACTGCACATTAATTAAACATAAAACATGCATAACAAGCAAAAAAGACATTGTAATGTAGGGGACGCCGCGTGATACAAGAGAAGGTAGTGTAGCGGTCGCAAGGTTGTGGCCGCACACCTGCTAATTACCCCTAATGGTCAGGCCACGCCATATGCTTAATTACCCTTCAGGTTACGCCTTGCTAGGGGGTGACCTGACTGCGGTCCCAAGATTGGGGCCGCACACCTGCTAATTACCCCTAATGGTCAGGCCACGCCATATGCTTAATTACCCTTCAGGTTACGCCTTGCTAGGGGGTGACCTGACTGCGGTCCCAAGGTTGGGGCCGCACACCTGCTAATTAGAGAGAACTGCAACTCCGAAATGCCAGTGGTCGCTGGCAGTTTTAACTCACAATTTGGTGAAAAGTTGGTCAACTTGAAAGAAAAATATGGGCTTATTCCACTGCACTTAAAACACACAAGTATAATATTAAGAACGATTTTCTTCTATATGTATATTGTATAGAAGCCTGATTCTGTAAAACATTGTATATAACCAAATAACCAAGGAGGTTATAGTTGAGGAGGCGAGGTAAATGCTACTCTATGATATTATATAGTCAATAACGAATGTTTAGAAGTTATCTTTACCTAGGCAGTCATATTTTCCTGTTATTATTGTGTATCAATCAGATAGAAAGCCTGGAAGTGCAATGAGTCGACGCGTGAAGTGGCAATGTTTTGATTCAATCTCCCCGTCACAATCTCCCCGCCCACCACTCCCCGCCGCGGCGTATCGCCTCCACAATTATAACCTACATTGTCGCAGCAGCAAGCCGATTTTGGCATTCCTTATTCTTCGTTTTTCCAAGGCATTGCTTATTGTATTTTGACAAGCGTTTGCCAGACGCAGCAGTACTGTCTTAGAAAACAGTGTGAACATCGCCCAAATTTTACATGCCACAATATACATGTAAAAAATATATTAAGCTTTGCTACACGAGGCGAGTAATTTGCATTAAATTGCTATTATAGAACGTTCCATCGTAATGCATGTCATCCATATAATTAGTAGAACAACAGAAGAACTATATATTTTGGTTTTCAGATGCGGTGCATCAATGTTTATCGCGAAATTAATTTATGAAAAATATTAGTCGCGGAGGGAAAACACAGTAGACCAACCTTTGAGTTAAAACTGCCAGCGACCACTGGCATTTCTCGAATTTCAGTTCTCTCTAATTACCCCTAAATGTCAGGCCGCGCCATATGCTTAATTACCCTTCAGGTCACGGCTTGCTAGGGGTGACTTCACTGGGGTCAACAAATCCCCCTTTGTCCAGCCCGGGAGTGATAGGGCGCACATTTTGAACTTTATAATTTTACTCACCCCAGTTTGAATGTCTTATCATTGGATTTTCGATCTCCTATATTGAAAATAGACCCTAATTTACACATCTCGTATCATCGGATTCTCGTATACCGAATGCTCGTATAACGGGACCGCCCTGTATATATTCAGTATATATATACATATATATATATATATATATATATATATATATATATATATATATATATATATATATCATATATATATAATACATATATGACAGCGAGCTTCGCTCGCTGTCGCTTACCATAAGACCCGTGGAACCAAGTTTCTGCCAAAAAGTGTATAACTACTCCTAAATATTATCGGATTGACCTGAAATTTGACATGCAAGTAGTGCTGTCAAAATCAACGGAGGTCTGTAGAACAAACTTTTTGCATAGAACAAGCCCTTAATGAGTAATTCACGTAATGAGTTAATTGGCTGGAACGTGGCTCGCTGTCACGTTCCAGCCGCAAGAACTGAGCCAAAAGCAAAGGGGCCAGAGGCTGGACGTCTATACTTGATATATTTATATATATATATATATATATATATATATATATATATATATATATATATATATATATATATATATATATATATATATATATATATATATATTTATATATATACACAAACCTCGTTTTCCCGGACTAATAGGGGGGAGCACTGGTCCGGGAACCACAAATGTCCGGGAATCGCAACAGTCCGATGTTGTTGTTGTTGTTGTTGTTTTTATTTTTTATCACAAAGAACTGGCCAAGGGCACAACAAAAATGGGTAACACAAAGCCCGCTTAGCTGCCAGTCCCTATAAAGAAGACAGTAAGAGAATAAAATAAAAAAGAGGGGTGAGCCAATTTAGTTCATTTCCCACCCACTAGACGTTTATCCTACTTTAGTATTTACTGTCCGGCAACAGCCAATATCAACTACCCCGCTGGAGACTTTTACGTCCGCTGAGCATGCTGCCACCTGGCGGGAGGCAGCAGAAAGTGTTCAATAGTCTCAAGAGACGTTCCTGCACCAGGGGCAGTGGGGGTCAGGGGACTAACGGAGGCTGTGCAGGTGAACCGTGAGTGTCGTGTGTCCAAATGTAAACTATACGACCGCTGAGCATGCTGCCACCTGGCGGGAGGCAGCAGAAAGTATTCAATAGTCTCATAGATGTTCCTGCACCAGGGGCAGTGGGAGTCAGGGGACTGACGGAGGCGGTGCAGGTGAACAGTGAGTGTTGTGTGCCCAAATTTAAACAATACGACCGCTGAGCATGCTGCCACCTGGCGGGGGGCGCGGACACTGACCAGGGGTGACAGGAGACGCTCGGACCGCCGGAAAACTTTGTCAATTTACGAAGAGGACCAGGCATTTCAACGTTAAAAAAAAAAAAAAAAAAAAAAAAAAAAAAAAATACACGGACCTCATTTTTTGTCCGGCAAATCCGATACCGGGAAATCGAGGTTTGTGTATATATTATATATATAATATTTATATATATTTTAATATATATATATATATATATATATAATATAATATATATATATATATAATTAATATATATATATATTATATATATACATATACAGGGAGGTCCCGAAGATACGAGCAGTTAGGTTCCACCTGGCATACTCGTAAAGCGAAATCTCGTATAACGAAACATAACTAATGGTAAAATATAGGTTTGGTTCCAGGACCCCATCAATTAAAAAAGAAAAGAATAAAAAAGACATGTTTTACAAGCTAAAATAATCTATAGCAAACACAACAAACACACAGCGTCTATATTACCCACACTGTACTACCTATTCTGTAGAAAAAGCATTCTGAAAGAGAAAATAGCACACAAAATAACATAACTGCACATTAATTAACATAAAACATGCATAACAAGCAAAAAAGACGTTGTAATGTAGGGGACGCCGCGTGATACAAGAGAAGGTAGTGTAGCGGTCCCAAGGTTGGGGCCGCACACCTGGTAATTACCCCTAAAGGTCAGGCCGCGCCATATGCTTAATTACCCTTCAGGTCACGCCTTGCTAGGGGTGACCTAACTGCGGTCCCAAGGTTGGGGCCGCACACCTGCTAACTACCCCTAAATGTCAGGCCGCGCCATATGCTTAATTACCCTTCAGGTCACAGCTTGCTAGAGGTGACCTCACTGGGGTCAACCAAATCCCCCTTTGTCCAGCCTGGGAGTGGTAGGGCGCGCATTTTGAACTTGATAATTTTACTCACTCCAGTTTGAATGTCGTATCATTGGATTTTCGATCTCGTATATGAAAATAGACCCTAATTTACACCTCGTATCATCGGATTCTTGTATACCGAATACAGGGACCTCCTGTGTATATGTAAATATATACGCAATATTTATATCAGTATAATAATATATATACAGTAAAAGCCTTATAACTCGGAATTTGATATAACTCGGCATGGCAAAGACAATTTTTTTTTTTTTTTTTTTTTTTTTTTTTTTTTTTTTTTTTTTTTTTTTTTTTTTTTTTCCCCTCGCCCGTGGTGGCGCAGGCAGGATTGTTATAGTGACGCCCAGGGCCGGATCAAGAGCTGTGGGGGCCCTGGGGCTCAGCTTTTGTTGGGGCCCTATATTCCCACGAAAATTAAGCACTTTTGTGGGTATTTTGAGGCCTATGTTTGGCAAAGAACTCTTAATGCATAGACTGGTATTCAGAGATAAAGGATGAAACAGACAGGCAAATATGTTTTTGTTTTGTAAATTGCCAATGTTTTTAATATTACTGCTTAAACGCTAATATACATATGGTGGGGGGCCCTTTTGGTGGGGGCCCTGGGGCTAGAGCCCCGGTAGCCCCCCGTTAATCCGGCCCTGGACTGACGCCTGTGATTAGAGGCTCATGCCGCCCCCTGTGTCCTCCCATGCACTCACAGTCGAAGGTGGAGTTAATGGACAGGGCATGTGGGTGTTCTTAGGCCACTCGACGGTGCAGAAAGATTTCAAGTGGATTTATGGGTCTCACTCGGGATCGAACTCGGGTCTTCGAGAACGCCACCCGGTGACGCTAACCACTCTGCTACCGTCTCACCTAAACTGCATCTCATGGTTTTCACTCAGCATATCATGCCCTCACAACCTCTTGTGTGAACATGTAAACAGAAAGTCGGCAAAAAATAATGTATCTCGGTATATTGATGTTATAACTGCATCTCTTCACTTACACTCACTTACCGTTCACTGGTAAGTGTAGTTTTTATGCTTGTAATGTACTTTTTTTTTTTTTTTTTTTTTTTTTTTTTTTTATAACCATATCAGAGAAGGACATTGCATAACTCGGCACATTGAATAACTCGGCAAGGGCCAGAGCCCCGATCGTGCCGAGTTATAAGGCTTTTACTGTACATATATAATATATATATATATATATATATATATATATATATATATATATATATATATATATATATATATAATATATATATATTAGGGTGTCCCAAGATCATAGAGGGAAAAAATGAAACATGTTTTTTCACTTGCTCGTGTTTTACTTCTGTTTACACATGCATAAGAAGAGTTCCTGTGAAATTAGATGAAATTCGGAGAATATTTAGGGGTCGCGACAAACTGAACAATTTTCTAATAATCTTCAAAGACAAAGAAAAAACTCAAAACATCCCACATTTTTAGAAGAAACTTATAAGGAAACCAAAACAGACTGTTTTCATTGTTCCATCAGAAAGCCTTCTTTTCCCGCCCCACAAGTTTCCGATGGTGGTGGCTAACTGGAGGAGTACTTCTCCTGGCGGCCAACTTCGGGGGACCCCAGGTAGCGGGACTGGCGTGCCCGCCCCGCGGCATCGTTGACCATCGGGGGGCCAAGGCCTTTTCCCCGAGCGCCCCTTGAACGGTCGTCCTCCCCCCCAAAATGCCGGGTCCTTTGCCGGAAGCCTTCGCCGGTCGAGTTTTAAAAAGAAGGCCCGGTCTTCGAAGTGAAAAAGGACGAGGGGGGGGAAGACATCGTCATCTGTTTTCCCTAAAACGCTTGATTTCCTTCTTGAGGGGGGCGTAAATTTGCCTTTGACCATTGCTTTTTTCCCATAAACCTTGAGTCAAAGAAGGCCAGCCCCCGGTTTTCCTCGGAAACGTACCAAAGGGGGGTCGCAGGGTTTGTTCTGCTGCCTTGGCAAGGGTTTTGGTCAGGTATGTCTTGAGGATCCGGAAGAGCCGGTTCAACGGGCTTTCAAGAGTGGGTCCTCTGCCTTACTTGTAGTACACCAGAGAACGAAGGGGGCCCACTCGTTCCACCGGTTCTCTGACCATCAGCGACAGCGGGTTTTTAGCATCTGAATTTGAGGCAGTGATGGCCTTGGCCCATCCCCCGGGCTTGATGGAGAGCTCCAGGACGGCGGAAGGGTTTTTGGCGGGACCTCACCACCCGAGGAAAGGTGGGAGAGAGGGGGAAGTTTTCTAGTCCCCCCGGGAGGTTCTTGACATCAACCCTCCTTCGGGAAAGGCCAAGCGTCATCCTTCGCTTGGGGCATGTCATGGGGGCAAAAGAACTCTACAGGTCCCCCGATGTTTCCACCGCTCTCTGCGAGGAACCCACAAAGGGGCCATCGATCACGGAGCTTTTGAAGTTTCCCAAATGTCAGGACCAGAGGAAAGCGAGGCTGGCTCGAAACACCTTGAGGATCACCTCGGGACATGATGGCAGCGGGCCAACCCAAAAGCAAAGCTTCGCCGAGTTTTTGCTCAATCCGAATCAAGCACCTTGCACCAGCCAGTGTTCAAACCCGTGGTGTCGAAACAAAGGCGTACTTTTTCCCTGACGCCCGCTTCGTCCCCTCCCAAGACCACTCCCAGCCACTTTTTCTGCCAGTCGAATCCGAGTTCCCGGGGGACCCCAAAAAGGGAAACCGGGTCATTTTCCCCCTGGAGGAGGACGGCGATGCGGTCCTCCGTATCGCCAGAGAGGATTTTTTCCTCCCAATCCCGGGCCCAACCTCTCAGGTATCTCCTGGTTCCGCAGTTCCACGATCTTTTCGGGGGCTTTCTCTCTCCCCCCAATTTTGCTCGATGGACCCTGCTTTCGAGACCGCCATACTCCCCAAAGTCCATTCCAAGAACTTGAGTGGTAGTGGGAAAATTGAGTTGCTTGCCGCACCGACGCTTCTCTCGATCCCAAGTTTAAATGAAGTTAAGATCCTTCCCGGGGCGATGGGATGTTTTAGTTTTCCTCGGGTTCGGGACCACAGCCTGTGATGACGTCGCGAACAGGACTGCTGCCCCCTGCTACTGCTTTTGGGTTGGGATTTTTTGCCCTTTCGCGCTGGCAATGTCGCTGTCTTCACTTTCCCCAAACCACTTGAGTCGAGTTCCGCGCTCGACCTACTTCTCCACCTTCTTCGCTGTCCGAGGTCAATTCCAGCCCTGATGTTCCCCCTGTCTTTTCTCTGACTCCGTAGGAACTCCTTGTCCTCGTCCTTCACGTCTGCCCCTTGGAGAGAGGGGGGAGTGGCGAGGGCGAAGATTTCTTGGAGGGCCCCTTTTAAAAATCTCCTCATCCATAGAGTTTCGGCCTTCTTTGTTCTTGTTCTTCTTGGGTCATTGTACGCCTTTACCCCCTTTGACAGCTTTGTGCCGGGGTTTTACTGTAGTTTTCGGGAAACCCGGGGCGCGACCAAAGGGGGGGAACCCCTCCACCCCCGCCCTTCCCGCTCCCGCTCGCCGTCTTCCCCCCTCTCCCCGGGGGGTGGTGGGGTAGTAGCGGAGGAGACCCCTCCCTTTGATGGTAGCCGGGTCCGGTGATTTTATCGATTTGGGGCCTTTTTGATCAGCCAAAAGATTACTAGCGGTCTTGTTGCCATGTTTATAAACCCGAGGGGGGAAAAAAAATGGAAATTTAGAAAAATCCTGAAATTCGGTCAGTCACCGTTTCGTTACGTCACGTTCACTTTGTCGGGGGCCAAAAATTCTAAATTCGCCCAAAAAATTTAACGCAATATGTTTTTCTATGGAGAACCCGGGAAAAACACACTGGGGGTGAAAAAATTTTCAAAACTTGCATTTTGGGACACCCTAATATATATAGTAGGGTGTCCCAGGCTTGTATTAGTAGAAAATCAAATAATGATATAAAGTCCAGCACATGCTGCTCTGGTTCCTTGTCAAATGAAAGTGATTTCACCAAATTTTCGTGAAAATTGGGCAATTTTTAATGGTCGCGCAAAACGAATGTTTTGATAGCTCCTCTAAGATTCGACCCATTATCTGCATTCTGATCACTCTATCATGTTCAGAAGAGCCTAGGTACAGGGAAACGAATGTGAAATATCTATTATGTTTATTTAGTTATTTATTCCTACTCCAACACCTTCTTCTTGAGTTCCGCCTTCGTTTTTTAGGGACAGCTTTCGTGTGGAAGCGGGCAAGCTTCAAGAGGAACTGGGTTTGCCGTTCGTCCTTCGTCCGGTTGCCGAGGAAGCGTTGAATGAGGGCTATTCCTCGTTCTGCGAGGTCGTTCGTGACTTTCAGGACACCAGCCCGCTTCTTCGCGCACTTGAAACACGAATCCGTGTTCCATGTTTCAGGACTCAGCTCAAGGAAGGTCGGTTGCTGGCCTCCTAGTAGACTTTTCAAGACCTGCATCGACCGCACTGAGCAGAAGGCGGAAAGCGGCCTGTTGAGATTGATTGGTGTCTTCGACTCGGGGCGCCATGGATTCTTGGTCGTCGAAGGACGCTTCATCCCCTCTACCATCTCCGCCTTCTGCTCCGGGCTGATGCGGTCATCGAAGATGGCCAGTCCGATCAGGTTCTCGGAAAGGTACCAGAGATGGCGCCGCATGGCACGTTCCGCGACCGACCGCAACCCCATCGTCGCAGATCCTCTTCACGTCAGTGATGAAGTCCAGGTCGTTCTTGGCTGCGTAGGACGGAATCATTGCCTCATTCCAGCATTTCGCATAGACCATGGTCACAAAGAAAGCAACTCGACAGATCCCCGCCAACTCCCGCCTGCTCATCTCCAGCTGGTCATGGAAGAGCATGATCTTCACGGCGTAGATGGCCTTGGCCATCCATCTGGCCATGTGGTAAGCACCAGGAGCACGGAAGGATGTAGGGACTCCTCCTCCGAGGTAGGCCACGCTGAGCAGGATGATCTCTTTGTAGTCTTCGCGTGGATGATTCCCACAGTCAAGCAGACGTTTCAAGTGACCGAGCATCTCAAGGCGGTGAGCTTCTTCGTCGGATGACAGAGCGTTCGGTGTCAGGGGCTGTGGTCGGCTCTGGTCAACGATAGGCCAACGATTCTGGAGCCTCTTGAAAAGGGCGATGTTAGGGCCAGATGATGGACCCATGCAAGCCTCGAAGACATCCTTCAGAACAACTTCCAGGATGTGGTGGCGGCATGCCAACCACACCAGGGGCTTCTCCAGCGCACGTTCAATCCTGATACACGCTCTTTGAACCATCCCCGTGTTGGCCGCTGTCGAGTCGAATGCCATTCCAATGATGTTGCCCTCCAAGCTGCTTTCCCGCACCAGCTTCAAGACGGTTTCCGCAACAGCTTGTCCTGCCCCGTCTGCAGACACAGGAACACCCAGAAGTTCCTCCGTATCCTCCCCGGACACCAAGATGGCCACCCTCTCCTCCAATGACCTTCCGTCCGCCAGGCTGGGTAACAACTTGCCATCCCAATGCAGGACCAAAGGGACTTCAGGCTTGAAGGAAAGAGACATGGCAATCTGTTCGCGGTTCTTGACTCTGGCCCGGTGGATCGACGAACGGGACACGGTGATATGTTCGATGTCGTGGCCGAGGCTCATTGCAGCAGCGGCATAGGAGGATGTCGCAGCACGGATGGACAGATTGTCACGCTCCCATGCAAGGTCACCTCCTTGGTGAGCTTATTCTCCTTAGGAGGTCGACGGCGTGGACATTTAGCTGGTGTTGGAGCTTTGAAGCCGTCGTCCTCGGTTTCTTCGTTGGACGATGAGGATGTAGTAGAAGACTCCAAGTCCAAAGCCACGTCATGATCAAGAGTGGATGACGAAGCAGCCGCGTCCTTCTTCTTCATCTCCTCCATCCTTTGTCTCTTACGTCGCTTCTCCTCAGTCTCTCGCTTCAGCTTCTCATCCACGCCAGCCATCGAGCAGCTCTGCCGGTCCTCCCTCTGAGCCTCCAAGAATGCCTTGTCTTCCTTGGGGATCTTCGCTTCCATTGCCTTGGAATGCGCGATGTCGAACATGTCTTCGAGGCTGTCTCTGAAGATGCATCTCTTCATTTCTTCCGTCTCTGTCTTCCGTGACTTGGATTTCGCCAAGGCGCCGTACTCCTCGTACAGTTTGAGGACCTTCTTCTTCACCCACGACACATCCGACGTCGGAATGTTCGCACGTCGCCACACTTCCAAGACCTTCTCAGCGGTAGAAGCTGCTGCAGCAAAAAGAACCTCCTTCTGGATCTTGTGGTGGAACAAAAACACCTGGAGAACCTCGCCTCTCGACGGAAGACAATTCCCCGGGAATGACAATGTTGAGGACTTCTCCAGTAGCCATACCACGTCCGTAGATCGTCTTTCACACGCCATCACGTTAGACCTGGGAACACAAAAGAGGCCAGAATACAGTTTTTGATTTTGCATCGATAAATACATACATAGGCATTAGCTACATTATTTATAGGGATGGAAATACAAGGGATACGGCAGGCACACACTTAAAACAACTAAGTTCACACACTAAGATTGTTGTAATATAGATGTAGTGAGAAACAAACCGACACAAAGGACACCACACGCGACAACGACACACGCGACAACTACCTCACTCTGACGCCGAGCAGAAAACTGAACGAAATGCGCGACCAGTAAAAGACGAGAGAGGAAGCTAAAAGTTTTCCTGTTTGAACTTGTCACGACAGGGAGCAAGGGCAACATGTGCTGGAGTGTGTTCGATACACGTCGGTTTCTTGGGACACCCTAATATATAGTATACAGGAAAATCCCGAAGATACGAGCAGTTAGGTTCCACCTGGCATACTCGTAAAGCAAAATCTCGTATAGCGAAATACATAACTAATGGTAAAATATAGGTTTGGTTCCAGGACCCCATCAAAAACATGTTTTTCAAGCTAAAATAAACTGTAGTGGTCCCAAGGTTGGGGCTGCACACCTGGCTAATTACCCCTAAAGATCAGGCTGCACACCTGGCTAATTACTCTTCAGGTCATGCCTTGCTTGGGGTGACCTGACTGGGGTCAACCAAAATCCCCCTTTGTCCAGCCCGGTAGTCCTGTATTCAGTCAGTTACCTACCAACCACTACAGTGAGAGGAACACCACTCCTCCTCTCCCTGTGTTCCTCTCACTGTAGTGGTTGGTAAGTAACTGACTGAATACAGGACTCCCGGGCTGGACAAAGGGGGATTTTGGTTGACCCCAGTCAGGTCACCCCAATCAAGGCGTGATCTGAAGGGTAATTAGCCAGGTGTGCAGCCCCAACCTTGGGACCCCTACAAAACTATACCAAACACAATGTTTGAATGTCGTAGCATTGGATTTTCGATCTCGTATATTGAAAATAGACCCTAATTTACTCAGCTCGTATCATTGATTTCTCGTATACCGAATGCTCGTATAATGGGACTTCCCTGTATACTGTATATATATACATGTATATGTATATACAGTATATACTATATATATAAATAATATATATATATATATATATACTGTTATATATAATATATATATAGGGGAGAGCGGTGATAATTCGGACGGTTGGATGGTTCGGACATTGCATTTCCTGAAAAATGTATGGGACCTAGCGCCGTGAGAACTGGCGTGAAAATGCGAGACTTTGTTTACCAGGACCATGCGGGACAACGAAGCCGCCGGCGCCGTATTTTTTGATGCAGGTTAAGTTTTTATGTTATTTTGCATGACATAAGTAATATAGTAGTAATATTTGCGTGTCGTAAGCTATACCGCCATGAATATGACAAGTATCAAATTGTGTATTATTATGGTATATACACACAAACCTCATTTTCCCGGACTAATAGGGGGGAGCACTGGTCCGGGAACCGCAAAAGTCCGGGAATC
Organism: Chionoecetes opilio; assembly: GCA_016584305.1. Taxonomy (NCBI): domain Eukaryota; kingdom Metazoa; phylum Arthropoda; class Malacostraca; order Decapoda; family Majidae; genus Chionoecetes; species Chionoecetes opilio. The sequence continues at coordinate 547,026 of JACEEZ010008567.1, forward strand.
GCAACAGTCCAGGAATTATCCTTAAAAAAAAAACAGAAAAAAGAAGTCCGATGCCATTACCCACCCCCGGACGTTTATCCTACTCTAGTATTTACTGTCCGGCAACCGCCAATATCAACTACCCCGCCGCGGACTTTTGCATCCGCTGAACATGCTGCCACCTGGCGGGAGGCAGCAGAAAGTGTTCAATAGTCTCAGAGATGTTCCTGCACCAGGGGTAGTGGGGGTCAGGGGACTAACGGAGGCGGTGCAGGTGAACCGTGAGTGTCGTGTGCCCAAATGTAAACAATACGACCGCTGAGCATGCTGCCACCTGGCGGGAGGCACGGACACTGACCAGGGTGACAGGAGACGCTCGGACCGCCGGACAACTTTGTCAATTTACGAACAGGACCAGGCATTTCAACATAAAAAAAAAAAAAAAAAATGGACTCTGGCATATCCCCGGACCTCGGAATTTGTCCGGCAAATCCGATATCCGGGAAATTGAGGTCCGGGAAATCGAGGTTTGTGTGTATATATATATATATATATATATATATATATATAATATATATATATATATATATATATATATATATATATATATATATACAGTCAAACCTCGATATAACGGACTAAAGGGGGGGGAGGAGTGGTCCGTTAAAGCCGATTGTCCGTTATAGCGAGGGTATTTTCCCAAGGGTGGAGAAATATATGAAAAAAACGGAAAAATTGTGAAATAATCACAAACAAAACCAGACTGTGTAGCTATGTTGGGAGGTAAACAGTGACTGGCACTACATGCTGAATTTGGTCCGCTCCTACACGTGAAATAAATGAGAAATAATCACAAACACAACCAGACCGTGTAGCTAGTCAAGCTCAAGCTCTAGAGAAAGGTAAACAAACAACAAGCCAGACACAGCCGTGGCTGTCAAAGGTATTGCATATTATCATGACTAATGTTCATTATTATAAATATTATATGGTTGTGAAGTGCAGTTCTATACACGTGTCACTATTTAGGTCAGTGTAGCACTGCATGTCACCTTAGATAAGGGTGATTTAGGGTGTTGAGGTGACAGGGAGACGTAGTAGCGGCCACGCCATAACACTAATAATCACTATTTTAAACAATACACACCTTCTACCACTAAATCACTAGCAATACAGGCTCCTTCCTTATATATCTTAATATGTGATACATCAAAACTCCTTAAAACCCAAGCATTCCAAAGTAAAATGAGAAAATAATACAATTATGTTGAGTTGACAATTCGAGCGGTGATAAGTGGTCTAATATGATAAAAATCACGCAAATGGAGTCCGTTATATCCGAAGTCCGTTACATCGAGGTCCGTTATATTGAGGTTTGACTGTATATATATATGTATATATATATATATATACAGTCAACCCTCGATTTAACAGATTAAAAGGAGGGAGAAGTGGTCCGTTAAAGCTGATTGTCCGTTAGAGCGAGGGTATTTTCCCAAGGGTGTGAATATATAGGAATAACACTGAAAAATTGTGAAATAATCACAAACACAATCAGACCGTGTTTGGTGTGCTATGTTGGGAGGTAAACAGTGACTGGCGTTACATGCTGGATTTGGTACGCTCCTACACGCTGTGAAATAAATAAGAAATAATCGCAAACACAACCAGACCGTGTAGGTATGTTGGGAGGTAAACAGTGACTGGCGCTACATCAGGGATTGGCACACTCGCACACGACTGTTCAGGACTGGTATTAGGAGAGGTAGTAAATCTCCAGGCTCAATCATTACTGCTTGGTATGCTATGAAATATCATTATTCTAGTTGAATGTAGACATAATCGCATTTGAATGCCTATTATTCATACATATGAGTAAAGATATGAAAATATAAGCAAGGCGCTCATCCACGCCTGGCAGCGCGGCCGCGGCAGCAGCAGCAGCATCATGGGACATTATAATAACCCCAAAATGAGATAAGCAGGAAGAAAAGCCTCCCGTAAAGTGATGAGTTATCCCTAAAATGTTGGTGTTTTCTCACCGTCTGGCTAGTGAAAGGTAAACAAATGATCTCAAGAAAAAAGGAAAAGAAAGTAAACTAAAGAAAGTACTACAGAGTGGCAAAGGAGATATGTGTCAAGCTCGAGCTCGAGCTTGACAGACCTACAAAGCGATCCTAAGCAGGTCACAAGAAGAAGAACAACAACAAGTCAGACACAGGCCGTGGCTGTCAAAGGTATTGCTTATTATCATGACTATTGCTCATTATTATTATATATTATATGTTTGTGATGAGCTGCTCTATACACGTGTCACTATTTAGGTCAGTGTAGCACCGTGTGTCACCTTAAATAAGGGTGATTTAAGGTGTTGAGGTGACGGGGAGACATTCTTGTAGCGACCACCCCAGAACACTAATAGTCACTATTTTAAACAATACACACCTTCTACCCCTAAATCACTAGCAACACAGGCTCCTTCCTTATATATCTTAATATCTGATACATCAAAACTCTTTAAAACCCAAGCATTCGAAAATAAAATGAGAAAATAATAAATTATGTAGTGTCATAGATAACAGTAGACCTGGATGTGAAACTCGCCAACATAGCGCGCTGGATGCTGCAGTACTGGCCCCATGGCCAGTCTGCTGGCCCATTCACTTGCTGCATATGACTATCATATAGACTGGTTTATCAGTATATATGATATACTGTAATCTTCGTAAATGTTTGTTCTATAATATTATTAAATAAAAAACAGTAAAACACACTAAAGAAATGCCATTACGAGTGAAGAAATATGCATAAGATTGATGTTCACTTAAACTCTTCGCCATTTAAAACTTTGCGAGTCAACTTTTAACCCTCTCACGCACGAAAAGTTTAATACGTTTTCCGTCACTGCGACATCCGTCTTATGCTCCCTAAAGGCCCGCGAAATGGCCTGACTGTGCGGCGAATTATTTTTTTATGTTATCAATTTCACCAACGTGTATTCTTTTTTCCTGGCATTATTATATATCATTGGTTTTGCAAGAGATTATTCTGCCTTATGAAAGAAAAAAATAACAAGAAATGCAAATAAATAGTGGAAATTACCGACTCCGAAAAAATATTCAGTAAAGAGAAATAAGAAATACTTACGTTCACCACTTCGTAGCTCGAAACTTCCCAAGTCAACTTTTTATGGTTTATATGCCAATAAAAGCGGATTTTTGTGAGGATTCCAGCGCTACTATTATAATTTTCATATGGCCAGTATGGCCAGCTCGGGACACGTTTTAAAGGGACGACAATCCGCGCTCACAGGCTGCCTGCTGAGTGGAAACTGAGACACAAACCCTTATCATTTCACATCCACTCACACGAGAGAGTTGACAATTAGTTTATTTTATAGGTCTGGCTTGGATCTTTGACGCAGAAAATTTTGATGTAATTCTGATAAATACTTTATTTTTAACGAATTTTTTACAGTTTTTTGACGCAATTCGCGTCAAAAGCTCAGATTGCAGACGGGCCCGTTTTGACGCGATCGCATTACCGTGCGTGAGAGGGTTAACATGAAACATATCAAGAGAAGCGCAATTTTATTAGCTTTCAATTGATATATTTCGTTTTCTGATAAATTAATTAGAACCATGCATAAATTAGCGTTAAATAAATAAATAAAATCATCAATCGGTTAATTTTCCCGATGGAGTGCAGCGTCCAGCGCGCTTCGTTGGCAAGTGTCACATTCAGGTCTACTGTTATCTATGGTTGAGTTTAAAATTTGAACTGCGATAAGCGGTCTGGCATGCCATTCTTGCCCGCAAATGGAGTCCGTTAAATCGAGGGTCGACTGTATATATGTTCGCTAGGCATCGCTAACAGTTGTTTGCCTAACATAGTTTGTTGTTAGGCAAAATGTTCGGTAGGCAAACTGTCCGTAGGCACATTGTCCGTAGGCAAACTGTCCGTAGGCAAAATGTTCGGTAGGCAAACTGTCCGTAGGCACATTGTGCGTAGGCAAACTGTCCTTAGGCACATTGTTCGTAGGCAAACTGTCCGTAGGCAAACTGTCCGTAGGCAAACTGTCCGTAGACAAACTGTCCAGGTTCCATTTACCACTGGTCAGGCTGTCACACGTATCAGAAGCTCTTTTCAGTCCTGGAAATTATCACATACAAGCTAGAAGTTGTACGATACACCAAAGAACATGGAAACACAAGCAGCAGAAAGACACTTCGGACCGCCGCCTACCGAGAAAATCAGTAGATTTTACTACAGGGAGGTCCCGTTATACGAGCATTCGGTATACGAGAATCCGATGATACGAGATGTGTAAATTAGGGTCTATTTTCAATATACGAGATCGAAAATCCAATGATACGACATTCAAACTGGGGTGAGTAAAATTATCAAGTTCAAAATGTGCGCCCTACCACTCCCAGGCTGGACAAAGAGGGATTTGGTTGACCCCAGTGAGGTCACCCCTAGCAAGCCGTGACCTGAAGGGTAATTAAGCATATGGCGCGACCTGACATTTAGGGGTAATTAGCAGGTGTGCGGCCCCAACCTTGGGACCCCAGTCAGGTCACCCCTAGCAAGGCGTGACCTGAAGGGTAATTAAGCATATGGCGCGGCCTGACCTTTAGGGGTAATTAGCAGGTGTGCGGCCCCAACCTTGGGACCGCTACACTACCTTCTCTTGTATCACGCGGCGTTCCCTACAGTACAACGTTTTTTTTGCTTGTTATGCATGTTTTATGTTTAATTAATGTGCAGTTATGTTATTTTGTGTGCTATTTTCTCTTTCAGAATGCTTTTTCTACAGAATAGGTAGTACAGTGTGGGTAATATAGACGCTGTGTGTTTGTTGTGTTTGCTATAGTTTAGTTTAGCTTGAAAAACATGTCTTTTTTTTTTTTTTTTTTTTTTTTTTTTTTTTTTTAATTTTTATAAATTGGTGGGGTCCTGGAACCAAACCTATATTTTACCATTAGTTATGTGTTTTGTTATACGAGATTTCGCTTTACGAGTATGCCAGGTGGAACCTAACTGCTCGTATCTTCAGGACCTCCCTGTATTTCCTCTCGGTAGAAAATCTGTTTTTTTTTTCTTAAGAATTTCCTTCCAAAATCAGGGTGCGTCTTCCAAGATGCAGTGTCTTATAAGCCGTAAACCCACTTGTCACCTGCCCCCATTCAGATTTAGAAACATTAATTGAAACAAAGGGTTACAATTAATGGTTCTAAATCTGAATGGGGGCAGGTACTGTACAAGTGGAGTTCCACAAGGGTCTGTTTTGGGTCCATTATTATTTTTTATTTACATCAACGACTTGGATAGTGGGATTAGCAGTGATATCAGCAAGTTTGCTGATGATACTAAGGTAGGTAGGATTATTGGATCACAGTCTGATGTAAACATATTGCAGGGAGATTTAGATAAACTTAATGAGTGGGTAGTCAGATGGCAGATGGAATTTAATATTGATAAGTGCACCATTATGAATGTTGGTAGAAAAAACCCCGGTAATAGATACACCATACGCAATCTATCGCTCAAAAGATCAGAGGGGGCGAGAAATCTGGGAGTGATCTGGTGAGCTCAAACCTCCGACCGAGGAAACAATGTATTGAGGCTAGAAATAGAGCTAATAGGGTGTTGGGAATCATTACCAGAAGTGTTAAAAGTAGAAGTGCGAAGGTTATTCTAAAGCTTTATTTGGCTCTAGTCAGACCTCACCTAGACTATGCGGTTCAGTTTTGGTCTCCATATTACAGGATGGATTTAGCCTTGTAAGACTCAGTGCAGAGAAGGATGACCAAAATGATTCAAGGGATGCATAACTTTAGTTATGAGAAGAGATTGAAGCTATTAAATTTACACTCACTCAAGAGATGCAGAGTAAGGGCCGATCTGATAGAAGTTTTTAAGTGGATAAAGAGATTTAATAAAGGAGAGGTAGGAAAAGTTCTTACGGCTATTAACCAGGGTAGAACAAGAAGTAACGCATTCAAGCTGGAAAAGCGTAGGTTTAAAAAAGAAATGGAAAAATTGGTTCACAAATAGGGTGGTAAATTGGAATGGACTCAGTAGACAGGTAGTTAGTGCAGTCATTAGATAGCTTTAAAGGGAGGCTAGATAAATTCATGGATGGGGATGAAAGGTGGATGTAGGATTGTAGGTAGTGTTAAGTAACAGGAACTACCTCGTGTAGGTCTCACGGCCTCTTGTAGCTTCCATATGTTCTTATGTTCTTATGTAAAATACGGTACGTTGGGACTGACAAGTAGCATAGGGAGGCGGTAGTAGAGTGGTTAGCGTCTCCAAGTGGCGTTCTCGGTGACCCGAGTTCGATCCCGAGTGAGAACCAAAATCCACTTGAAATCTTTCTGCACCGTCGAGTGACCTAAGAACACCCACATTTTGCTACATTACCTCTACCTTCGATTGCGAGTGCATCGGAGGACACGGGGGCGGCATGAGCAGCATCACAATAAAATCACAAGCATCACTATAAAAATCCTGCCTGCGCCACCACGGGTGAGGGCCAACCATCTCAGCCCTCAAGTGAACCTCCTGGGCCTAACATCCGAGCCCTGGGTCAGTGCCTACAGGCGCTATAGGCATAGATGGAAAAAAAAAGAAAAAAGAAAAAGAACAGCTTCTTATGTACAGGGGTGTGGAGTCGGATTTTAAAAATTGCGGCTCCGACTCCGACTCCAGAAAATTTTAAGGTTACGACTCCGACTCCACCCCCCCTCTCCCCCTCCCTCTCTTCTGCAGTACAGTAGTAGACTTACTGCATTACATATTTTTAAGTTCATCCATATTATTACTGTATATAATATCCTAGATAGTAGAACTGATCAGTGAATTCTAATAACTTATCATTCTGTTGTTTTTAATTAATGTTTAAGGCAGTTGTGTGCGTAAGGATGTCAACCGGTAAATACTTTTGGCGAGCACTATATAGGGGGGTCATCCCGATGTTCCCTGGTACCGATGTTCCCCGCCTCCTAAGAGGTCCGGTACCGATGTTCCCCGCCTCCTAAGAGGTCCGGTACTGATGTTCCCCGCCTCCTAAGAGGTCCGGTACTGATGTTCCCCGCCTCTTATGAGGTACCGATATTCGCCGGTATCTATAAGTTCAAAGGGTTCAAAAGGTTAAAAAAAGCAGGTTTGAAAGGGTAAAAAAAAATAGGTTCAAAGGGTTAAAAACATTTAGGTTCAAAGGGTTAAAAAAAATTATGATCAAATAGTTTGATTGGGGAGGCGGTAGCGGAGTGGTTAGCGTCTCCGACTGGCGTTCTCGGTGACCCGAGTTCGATCCCCGAAGAAAACCAAAACCTTTCTGCACCGTCGAGTGGCCTAAGAACACCCACATGTCCTGCCCATCAACTCTACCTTCGATTGCGAGTGCATCGGAGGACACAGGGGGCGGCATGAGCCTCACAGGCGTCACTATAAGAATCCTGCCTGCGCCACCACGGGCGAGGACCAACCATCAGAGCCCTCAAGTGAACCTCCAGAGCCTACCATCCGAGCCCTGGGTCACCACTGCCTACAGGCGCTATAGACACAAATGTATATAAAAAAAAGTTTCAAAAATTTTGGTTCAAAGTTCAAACAATTTAGTTTCAAAGGGTTCATAAAATTTAGGTTCAAAGGGTTAAAAAAATTGATTCATGGGGTTTTAAAAATTTAGGCTCAAAGAATAAAAAAATGATGGTTCAAAGGATGAAAAAGTTAAAAAAAAACATTTAGGTTCAAAGGGCTCAAAATATTTAGGTTCAAAGGGTTGAAAAAATTAGGTTCAAAGGGTTCAACAAATTTAGGTTCAAAGTGTTTAAAAAAAATAGGTTCAAGGGGTTCAAAAACTGGGTTCAGAGGGTTCAAAAGGGTTGAAAAAATTAACAGAGAAAACGGAAAACATCGGCACCGGGGTACAAAGGTACCTCATAGGTGCCGGGGAACTTTGGCACCGGGGAACATACATACCTCATAGGTGACGGGGAACTTCGGCACCGGGGTACATAGGTGCGCACCCCTATATAGGTACCGGATATATACAAATTTGGAAAAGCGGGACATTCATCAAAGAATTATCAAAACGCGGGAGATTACAGTCCGGCCGTAAGGCTCAATTGTTTACATCATATAATTTTCATCAGCTAACTGCTATAATCCCATAATATTTAATGATCTTACCTATATAAAGTGATAAAATACTGGCAGAGTCGGTGACTGGTGTGGTCTATCTCTGATGAGCGTTTCTTGTCAACTGCTGAGTTGCCTAGCCCAGAGTTGAGACTTCAGAGTGGAGACGCGTACGGGTAGCTACTACAGGAATCAAACTCGTCCGCTACAGGACGTATCACGTGTCGTAGGGTACTTCTTCTACAACATCGTCTAATATTTTATCTCAATGCTCTACAGATTAATCCATGGGAAACAACACGAAATATAACATTCTTACACAAAAAAATCCACGTTAAATCAATATTCCGACAGATTTCCCACAAATTGCTTGCTTGAAATGTCATCCCACAAGAGCTCCCACAAATTTGTGGGAATTTCCTACGAAGTGGCAACACTGGCCTAGCAGTACACCCAAGTACCAAAAACACGAGAATTGATCATGTAAAGGAGTCGGGAGTCTGAGATATTTTCTCCAACTCCGATTCCGGCCATAAGTAGGCGACTCCGACTCCGACTCCGACTCCGACTCCGACTCCACACCCCTGCTTATGTAGCTGTTTCTGAAATAAGGACATCAGGATATGGACATCCCATTGCTCATCATTTTGAGGTGTAAAAATACTCTGCAAGGTTACGTAACGTCAATTAAAGGCCCAAAGTGTGTGTTGGGCGGGGTTATGGGTGTCGGTGGAGGCATCCGGAAGTTTGCCTGTTCAGATATGGCAACCCTACCTTACTCGATCTGGCCAAGACTGGCTGCAGCCATGGTGCGATAGACATGGCTGGGGCGTGATAGACATGTTTGTGCAGATGTACAAGGCGTGATAACCGTAAAACTTGGTACAGTACCTTGATACCGAGGGTTGAGGTACATTTCAGGGGAGGCGGTGGCCTTCCGTGAAAGATATGGTTAGTGTCTGGAAGTGGCAAGCTCGGTGTACCGAGTTCGAATCCCGCCAGGTGCCACAATCATTCGGCAATCGTCGAGTGGCCAAAAAACACCCACATGCTGCCCATTAAATTGACACTAGACGGCGAGTGCATCGGAGGACACATGGGGGCGGCATGAGCCTCTAATCACAGGCGCCACTTTAAAAATCCTGCCTGCACCACCACGGGCTAGAGCCAACCATCACAACCCTCATGTGAGCCTCTAGGGCCTACCATCCCAGCCCTGGAGGTTACTGCCTACAGGCGCTATAGGCTGAAATGTAAAAAAAAAAAAATAATAATAATGATAAATAATAATCAATAAAAAAGGTATGCCTGTAGCCGTGAAACGCGATAGCGTGATGTGCTATAGCCGAGGGTTGAGGTACATTTAGGTATGCGTGATAGCCGTAAAACGTGATAGCCGAATGCGCAATAGCCGAGGGTTGAGTGTACGTACATCTTTTATTGATTTTGTTTTTATATTTTGAACATGCTTTATTATTGCCACTTTACACTTGACCCTCGATTTTAAGGACTAAATAGAGAATTGAAGTGTCTGTTGCTTCGTAGTCTTTATTTATATTATTTTTCTATTTTTTTGTGGTTTTTGTGTGTGTGTGTGTGTGCCTATAATGTCTGTAGGTAGTAGGACCTCTTTGGCTCAGACAGTAGGGCCTGGAGGCTCACTTGGGGGCTGTGATGGATGGGCCAATACATTGCCCTTGGTGACGCAGGCAGTATTTTTTGGTACTGGTCACTAAAACACTAACAAATTTAACTTACATCATCATATAGATCTTTTCATCTTGCTTATTTTGAACTCCCATTTCCCAAGGCGCAATTGTATAAGAATGGCAATACATGTGTACTACCGAAAACTTACTGTTATTTCAACCAGAAATGGTAAATCAGGTTAGGTTAGGTTTGACGTGGGGTTTGCTTTATTAACACTAAATGTAATGGCAATGTACTGTATGTTTGAATAATTGAACCACACAAATATTAATACAATACGTATCCCACAAGATGATATCAAGAAATAAGAGAGTAAGAGACAGATGGGTATGTATCTTGAGAAAATGAGTATCATATCAGACAGACAATTTGGGTTCAGAACTGGGAGTTTCTGTACATCAAACCTGCAATGCTTCTACTCAAGGGTGATCAACGTAGTACAAGAAAGAGAAGGATGGGTGGATTGTGTCCTTGGCTGACTTGACTTGGATCTGAAGAAAGCATTTAATAAGTTACCCCATAAAAGGTTGTTGTGGAAACTGGAATACAAAGGAGGACTGGATGGGAATGTCCTGAAATGGATGAAGGACTACCTAAAAAAGGGAGACCGATGAAAACTGTAATAAAAGACTGTGCGTCAGGGCTGAGAAGTGTGTTAAGTAGAGTACCTCAAGGCTCGGTATTAGCACCTGTTATGTTCCTGATTTATGTTAATGACATGGTGTCTGATTTGAAAAGTTGCGTGAGCCTGTTTGTAGATTATGTGAAAATTATGAAGAAGGCTAAAAAGGAGGAGGATTGCAGGAATTACTACAGGAATATTTCGATACAATATACAGTGGCCGCATAAAAAATCTAGGCAAAAAAAGCGCACAAAAATTATAGACACTATTTTTGCGCAAACTTTAAATTCAATTTCCCGCCACTCGATTTGCTGGGCAATAATTTTCATAAATCTGGCAGCCGCTCCCGCCCGCCTAGAGGCAAAAAAGCATTCGCAGCCCATTAGTAGTCTGTAGGCTTTCACAGAGACAGGAACTGTGCTGCTCTGCTCCGCTCCGCTGCTGTCCCCTCCATATTTTTAAGCTGTTTTGAGGACCAAATAACTTTTGTTCTCTGCAAAACCATGGGTTGACAGAAGTTGAAAAATGAAGAGAAAGCCTGTCCCTTAACCCTGTTTGAACAGGGATGTTCTGTGGTTCATGTAGCGACTGCTGTTGGGGTCACACATCAAGTCGTTTATGACCTGAAAAGTCATAAGGAAAAGCTGGGTTGCTATAGAAGATAGTATTTTGTAAAGCTAGCTCATTCTATCTCATTCTATGCCTTCTAGGATTAAGAAAGTGTTGAAACTCAAGGGAAATATGACAAAATATTGATTTGTGTGCATTCATAAATAAGTGTGTGTGAACATTTCAGGTTTGTATCAGTTTACCCTTGAATTGTGTAAATTTATCTTCATGTCTAGATTTTTTTTGCGGCCACTGTATGAATGGAGTCAAAAATGGAATATGTAATTTAAAAAAAAAAAAAATATACATAGATAGCACTTAACTGGTCTAGACCAGTTATGCAAGAATGTTACAACACTTAAACTCGCCCGCCCTGCGCACCACCTGTGTTACTGTGTGCCACCACCAGGCGGCAGCACCTCTCTAAGCGCAACCTTGTTTCGTGCTTGATGAACGGCCCGGCCTGCCCGGTACCACATGATGTGGGGAGGATGGGTGGGTAGCTTATGTAGTATATGATACAGGTAAGTTATTCAGAAATTAATTATACGTATTGTTAAAATTACATTTGTTTGAAGAAACAGTTACTGTTTCTGATACCTGCTACTGTTCTCATCATCCTGAAGGCACTCCTAGAGACTTGGGCTCCCTTCCAGTCTGTCCTTTGACTGTCTCGACACCATTCAACACTCCCAGCTACGTTGCTGGGGATTGCTGCCGCACGTCTCCTCCTCCTCCAGGCTGCTGTACAGGGAGTTATTGGGTGCCATACCCCTGCTCTAAGATTACTATTGTTTAGTTCAACGAGCATTTCGTTGCAGGGTTGATGCTATTTGGCTGCTAGCCAGTTATTTTGTATTAGCCCTGTGCCGTTTTCAGCAAGCTTGTTTTTATTGGGGCGGATATGTAACATTTTTTGGTCGAGTTGTGCACTTCGGAAAGAAGCATGTAACTTTGCCCTGGGGTTTTTTGGGGTATGCTGATTCCAAAACTTGCGGGAACCACGATGTCACTCCAACGGTTTCGCCAAAAATAACTACATTCAAAATGGCCGCCACAAAGCATGTTTTTCCCCATAAACCGGCTCTAAGTACCCCGATTACCATGGTCTTGATGTCTATACCTATGTTTTTGAGGTCAAGGAATCCAATAAAACACATGTGAAGACTCATAACATGCATCTTCATGGTGAAGAAGAAAAACGCTCATAACTTTTTTTTCTTGCAACAGCATATAAGTGTACTGATTACCATCTTAGTACCAATAGGTTAAGTAATCCAACTGTGTCATACCTTCTGTTAAAGGGACACTTATTCCACACAACAAAATGACAAAAAACAAATTCCAAGAAACACCACCAGGAGTTGCCGGTTGCTCCAATAGCCTATACTCTGTGCTATTCAGCTATGAAATGACCAGTTACTACATAGTTCCTTTTGAATATGTGTTTCTCAGGACAGCTGGAACTTTATGATGGTTGGTTAAACAGGAAAACTGGGAAAGCAATGGGCTAGGGGTACGGCATGTGTCCCTTTAAAAGATTATCAAATTACAGTCAAGCCTCGATGTAACGGACTTCGGATATAACGGACTCCATTTGCGTGACTTCTTTTTTTTTTTCTTTTTTTTTCATATTAGACCGCTTATCGCTGCTCGAATTGTCAACTCAACATAATAGTATTATTTTCTCATTTTACTTTGGAATGCTTGGGTTTTAAGGAGTTTTGATGTATCACATATTAAGATATAATATTATAAGGAAGGAGCCTGTGTTGCTAGTGATTTAGTGGTAGAAGGTGTGTATTGTTTAAAAAAGTGACTATTAGTGTTATGGCGTGGCCGCTGCTACGTCTCCCTGTCACCTCAACACCCTAAATCACCCTTATCTAAGGTGACACGCAGTGCTACACTGACCAAAATAGTGACACGTGTATAGAACTGCACTTCACAACCATATAATATATATAATAATGAGCATTAGTCATGATAATAAGCAATACCTTTGGAAGCCACGGCTGAATCTGGCTCGTGGTAATTTATTTACCTTTCACTAGAGCTTGAGCTTGACTAGCTACACAGTCTGGTTGTGTTTGTGATTATTTTTCATTTATTTCACGTGTAGGAGCGGACCAAATTCAGCATGTAGTGCCAGTCACTGTTTACCTCCCAACATAGCTACACAGTCTGGTTGTGTTTGTGATTATTTCTCATTTATTTCACAATTTTTCTGTTTTTCTCATATATTTTTCCACCCTTGGAAAAATACCCTCGCTATAACGGACAATCGGCCTTAACGGACCACTCTTCCCCCCCCTTTAGTCCGTTATATCGAGGTTTGACTGTACTAGTATATATCTGTTACTATGTCACATGTTAAGATTTACTTCTAACTCTCTATTATGCTGTCCCGAGCAGAAGCACAACTATGTACATGGCAGATTTGCTTTGACACAAGCCTGTAGACATATGGAGAGTCTTGATGTTGGTCGATTGTCAAAAACATTTCAAACTGCCTCCTTGGTCACCAACTAAGAAACCGCTACTGTCGAAGAAAATGAGCCAATCTCGCCTGGCATTTGTGAAGAAAAACCAACACTGGACCGCACAACACTGGAGAAAAGTAATGTGGAGTGATGAATCAACATTCATCGTCGGGGCCAAGAGGAGAGGGAAGCTTCATTGCCCAGCAGGAGCCAAAGAGTTCGACGCTCGCTACGTCGAGACCACAGTAAAGCACCGATTCTGTTATGATTTGGGGCTGTTTTAGTGGGGATTTGGGTCGTGGGGGTTTCTTTGTTTTACCCAGGAACAGAACAATAAACACTGTTGAACAGTGATGTTTACATTGATGTGCTAGATTTGTTGTTTTTCTATGGTTTGTATGGGTGCACATTTGTACAGCAAGACGTGCTGTCACAGATCAAGAAAAACGATGCAGTGGCTTAGAAATAACAGTGTTAATGTTCTACATTGGCCAGGGAACTCACCAGACCTAAATCCAATTGAACAGATGTGGCTATATGAAGAAAAAAAGCTAGAAGAGACGGACACTTCATCTGTCCCCAAACTCATCAAGTCACTGAAGGAGCTATGGGTGAACCATGTTTCTCTTGATTATTCCCAGAAACTGTCTGATTCCATGTGCAAACATGTTATTGATATATTCAAGACCCGTGAAGCACACCATGTATTAAATTGAAGGTAAATGTACTAATGTGATTGTTATTCCCTTTAAATCCGGTTGCCTACATGTCAACATCGGGCCCTGCTCTTGACACTTTCCGCGTATACTGTAGCCTGTTCTTATGTATGGTGTCATTGAATGCAGTGATATTGGCATTGAAATGCTCCACAACAAAATTCTGGTATTGTGTTTTGCCTGTGTCCTCTGCGGCCCTTATTGTATTCACCACGCTAGCAGGCATTACCCATTTAGTCTCAAGTGTGTAGAGGTCTGTGCTTGTATCAGCAAAGGGGTTGCCAAGTTTCTCCATCACATCAGTGACACTTTTTACTTGAGATAGGAACGTCTTCTGCATACTTGGTATCTGTTCATGGTGGCGATCTGTGTCCTTCTTTTTTCAAGAAATGTTTGTCATCATACTCCATCAAAAATCTAGTTAATTGATTAAGGAAAGGAAGGTGCAAATCATATACACACCATTACGTTTCTGTGAAAATTCATGCTATGAGCAATTTTTTACAATTTTCACCATGAAGATGTATGTTATGAGTCTTTGCATGTGTTTTATTGGATTTCTTGACCTCAAAAACATTGGTCAAGACATCAAGATTAAGGCAATCGGGCCACTTAGAGCAGTTTTATGGACAAAAATGTGTTTTGCGGCGGCCATTTAGAGTTCCTTAATTTTTGGCGGGAACCATTGGGCAGACGTCCTGGTTCCTGCAATTTTTAAAATCAGCATACCCAAAAAAAACCTAGGGCAAAGTTTCATGCTTCTTTCCGGAAGTGCATAGCAATTTCACATATGCGCCCCACTATTTCAGTCTATCTGCAGTCAAATTGTCAGGTATTTTGTATCTATTTCTAGCTGTCTCTGGATTTTTTAAGAAGATATGAGCAGGCTGGTTGCAAAGAACGCATACATTCTTGTACAGAAGCTGAACGGAATGTGAACTCGTAGAACTGCATGCAGTAGATGCACCAAACCCAGAGCAAATGCATTGCCTCTTTGTCTTTGCTGACTTGTTCTCTGCCTCTGCTGCACGATTTGACTTAGTCCTGGACAGACTTGTTGTACAAATCACGTTTACATTCTATGTGGTATCTCAGTCTTCCAACATTCTGTGCCTCTTTCATGCACTCCAAGATTGTAGCATTTTCAACTGCTTCTGCATATGCCAACAGAGTAGGGTAGCCTTTAGCAGTTGCTTTCGCAAACTTCTGAGCTGGCGTCTCCGGTCCTTCACAGATGAAGCAAGTGAGCTGAGGAGCAGAGGTCACTATTCATTATCTTTATTCAGCACTGCTCATCAGCCATTTTTATTTTCTAGCTTGTATGAGATAGTTGCGAATAGTATAAGTAAATTGTCATGTTGGCTGGCTGAATATTTCACGATGTTCTGCATGTACATAAGTATACAAACTTTCATCTAATGTAACAAACTACAGTACCCTCCCGAGTTTGGCGCTTGCTTTCTTCCGGAGGCATAGCGCTAAACTCGAGGATCGCGAAACTCGGGTATTGAAAACACTGTAAAAATGCTTATTTAGTCCGGTGCGAGGTGTACCTACCGTATTTTACTGCTTATAAGACATCTTTTCCCCCAAAAAATACCCTGAAAATGCCTCGAGCCCCTGTCCACCCAGCAGTGAATATGTACCGGGTGTTAGCTGGGGGTTTGTTACCCGCCTCCCGTGGTGGTCGGCCAAAACTAGAGGACAGAAGAGGAGGAAAGGAGAGGACCTACGAGCTTGAGCTTGAGTTAGGAGTCACCCAGCTGATGCTGTCGGTGAAGCCTTTGGTACGGCGTTCTCCCACACACGTAGTATTCTGTTGGGAGAGAAGCAAAAGGAGGAAGCAAAACTAGGTGTTTCATTTTCCCCTCATTCCTCTCTCTGCATCACATTCATATGGGGCCCCCTGCCTCTCATTCTCTCATGCGTGCTCTCCAAGAATTCTTTCAGCCACACGACTGTCACTCCTCCACTCGGCACATAACCCCAGCAGGTCCTCCATCTGCCTATCCACGCTCCTGTCTCTCATCTCTCGCCATTCTTCCATTCCGTCCTCTCCTACCACTACCTCCAACATCTTTGTTCTAGCATAGCACTCACGGTTCACCTTCCCCGCTTCCGTCTGTCCCCTGACCCTCACTGCCCCTGGGTGTAGGAATGTTCCGGAGACTATTGAACACTTTCTGCTGCAGTGTCCGCGCTTCCACTCACACCGTGTAGTGCTACAGCAGCTACACTCTCAACTACTCACCCTAAACGTCACCA
Organism: Chionoecetes opilio; assembly: GCA_016584305.1. NCBI lineage: Eukaryota > Metazoa > Arthropoda > Malacostraca > Decapoda > Majidae > Chionoecetes > Chionoecetes opilio. Next base: position 563,562 of record JACEEZ010008567.1, read on the forward strand.
CCTTTGACCTGTCCACCCTGCTGCCGGCGGTGTTTACAAGTCTGAGCCTCCAATGTGGCGTCATGTGAATACAGGGAGGTCCCGAAGATACGAGCAGTTAGGTTCCACCTGGCATACTCGTAAAGCAAAATCTCGTATAACGAAACACATAACTAATGGTAAAATATAGGTTTGGTTCCAGGACCCCATCAATTAAAAAAAGAAAAAGAAAAAGATGTTTTTCAAGCTAAAATAAACTATAGCAAACACAACAAGCACACAGCGTCTATATTACCCACACTGTACCACCTATTCTGTAGAAAAAGCATTCTGAAAGAGAAAATAGCACACAAAATAACATAACTGCACATTAATTAAACATAAAACATGCATAACAAGCAAAAAAGACGTTTTAATGTAGGGGACGCCGCGTGATACAAGAGAAGGTAGTGTAGTGGTCCCAAGGTTGGGGCCCCCACACCTGGTAATTACCCCTAAAGGTCAAGCTGCTCCATATGCTTAATTACCCTTCAGGTCACGCCTTGCTAGGGGTGACCTGACTGCGGTCCCAAGGTTGGGGCCGCACACCTGCTAATAACCCTAAATTTCAGGCAGCGCCATATGCTTAATTACCCTTCAGGTCACGGCTTGCTAGGGGTGACCTCACTGGGGTCAACCAAATCCCCCTTTGTCCAGCCCGGGAGTGGTAGGGTGCGCATTTTGAACTTGATAATTTTACTCACCCCAGTTTGAATGTCATATCATTGGATTTTTGATCTCGTATATTGAAAATAGACCCTAATTTACACATCTCGTATCATCGAATTCTCGTATACCGAATGCTCATATAACGGGACCTCCCTGTACTATCTATTTACCTCTTTAGCGATACTTTATCTTTATCTTGATATTACCGTAAGGTATAAAATCTTTCTGCACCGTCGAGTGGCCTATGAACACCCACAGGCTGCCCATTAACTCTACCTACGATTGTGAGTGCATTGGAGGCCACAGAGGGGCGACATGAACCACTAATCACAAGCGTCACTATAAAAATCCTGCCTGCGCCACCACGGGCGAGGGCCAACCATCACAGCCCTCGAGGGAACCTCCAGGGCCTACCATCCCGCCCCTGGAGGTCACTGTCTAACGGCGCTGTAGGCACGCACACACACACACACACACTCCGTAGTGTAAGGGTTAGCACGCTCGGCTCACAACCGAGAAGTCCCGGGTTCGATCCCCAGGCGGAGCGAAGACAGACGGGCGGTCTTCTTAAAACCCGAGCCCCTATCCACCCAGCAGTGAATGGGTACCGGGTGTTAGCCGGGGGTTTGTGACCCGCCTCCCGGGGTGGTGACTTTGGCCAACACTAAAGATGAATGAGAAAAATAAATGTTGATATGGAGACGGGGCCATATGAGCATTGCTCTGGCCCTGTAAAATACAACTAAAGACAACTACACACAAACCTCGTTTTCCCGGACTAATAGGGGGGAGCACTGGTCCGGGAACCACAAAAGTCCAGGAATCGCAACAGTCCGATGCCATTACCCACCCCCGGACATTATCCTACTCTAGTATTTACTGTCCGGCAACCGCCAATATCAACTACCCCGCCGTGGACTTTTAAGTACGCTGAGCATGCTGCCACCTGGCAGGAGGCAGCAGAAAGTGTTCAATAGTCTCAAGAGACGTTCCTACACCAGGGGCAGTGGGGGTCAGGGGACTAACGGAGGCGGTGCAGGTGAACCGTGAGTGTCGTGTGCCCAAATGTAAACAATACGACCGCTGAGCATGCTGCCACCTGGCGAGAGGCAGCGGAAAGTATTCAATAGTCTCAAGAGATGTTCCTGCACCAGGGGCAGTGGGGGTCAGGGGACTAACGGAGGTTGTGCAGGTGAACCGTGAGTCGTGTGCCCAAATGTAAACAATACGACCGCTGAGCATGCTGCCACCTGGCGGGAGGCAGCAGAAAGTGTTCAATAGTCTCAAGAGACGTTCCTGCACCAGGGGCAGTGGGGGTCAGGGGACTAACGGAGGTAGTGCAGGTGAACCGTGAGTGTCGTGTGCCCAAATGTAAACAATACGACCGCTGAGCATGCTGCCACCTGGCGGAAGGCAGCAGAAAGTGTTCAATAGTCTCAAGAGACGTTCCTGCACCAGGGGCAGTTGGGGTCAGGGGACTAACGGAGGTTGTGCAGGTGAACCGTGAGTCGTGTGCCCAAATGTAAACAATACGACCGCTGAGCATGCTGCCACCTGGCGGGAGGCAGCAGAAAGTGTTCAATAGTCTCAAGAGACGTTCCTGCACCAGGGGCAATGGTGGTCAGGGGACTAACGGAGGCGGTGCAGGTGAACCGTGAGTGTCGTGTGTCCAAATGTAAACAATACGACTGCTGAGCATGCTGCCACCTGGCGGGAGGCAGCAGAAAGTGTTCAATAGTCTCAGAGATGTTCCTGCACCAGGGACAGTGGGAGTCAGGGGACTGATGGAGGCGGTGCAGGTGAACCGTGAGTGTCGTGTGCCCAAATGCAAACAATACGACCGCTGAGCATGCTGCTACCTGGCGGGAGGCGCGGACACTGACCAAGGGTGACAGGAGACGCTCGGACCGCCGGACAACTTTGTCAATTTACGAACAGGACCAGGCATTTCAACGTATTTATAAAAATAAAAAAATTAAAATGTTCGGGACTCTTGAAATATCCCCGGACCTCGGATTTTGTCCGGCAAATCCGATATCCGGGAAATTGAGGTTTGTGTGTAAATACAATACCCCCCCCCCTCCCCCCCAAAAAAAAGTACGTAGCAGCGCGAAACTCGGGGAGATAATACGCGAAAGTCGGGATGGTAAGAATTTAGGACAGCGCGAAACTCGCATAGAGTGAAACTCGGGAGGGTACTGTAAGTTCCTTATACACGGAATGGCTGTTGGCACCAATATGCCGAGGCGGAATGGCTCCCGCCAGTACCGCAGTAAACATCACAATGTGAAGACAGACTAGTTGATTTGAATGTCTTCTGGTATTTGAAATACTTGTAACAGATAAGTACTGAGGTTACATCATATAAGAGGCTGAATTGAATAGCTACCTAAGCTAACCTACAACATTTGTCTTGGAAGACGCATGAGTATTTTTCAGGTTATTTTTTAGGGGAAAAAGTGCATTTTATAAGCCGTAAAATGCAGTAATTTAGTTTCTGTTAGACACACCACGTCTGGATCTTTATTTAATAAATAATCTCTTAGTTCCTGCCTTGGTATTATCCCATCTATGTTCCTGTACATCACTTTCATTCCTTTTTTTTTTTACATCATTTTTCCTCACCCCATTTTCCTTTAGTCCTTTTCCTTTATATACCACATTCTCACCCTGTCATTTAGTACCCTCCCCAAAATAGTTTTTTTTTTCTTCCTCCGTTCCTTCTTCATTTCTGTGTTTTACTTCTTGCATTTCCTTCAACTTTTTTCCTTTCTTCTTCATTCATCGCTTTTTTTACATACACTTTTCTGAACTCCACAGTTGACCTTAGTCTGAAGGCTCTCTCCAGGGTTTCTTTGGTTGCTGTCTGTGATTTCAATCTTAGTTTTATCGGTCTATCTCTTCCTTCTGCATAAGGTCCCAATCTTACTACTTCTTCCACTTCATCTACAAATCTTGTCTCTTCTTCCTCATCATTAAGTTTCATCAAATTGTTCTGGTTATTCCTTTTCGCAAGTAATTCTACTCACATAGGTACTCACCATAAAAGCCGGAGATAGTAATGTCCATTAACACACGTTTCAATCACTGTATACGCTGGAAAGTTAATCTGTGGTTTCGTGAGGATGTAGAGAGACGCCAGGATATTTGAGGTAGTATAATTATATAAATTACAATATATACACTTGACGAAATGTACAGAAGTCCCTGTTACCTCCGTCTTACCCTTACAATGGTTGTAAGCGCTCTCCTGTCTGTAGTCACCGGCGGTGAGCCGCCGGTCCCCTGTCATGCAGGTAACAACTACTCTGTTTATCTATCACACATATACATCTGCTCCACTACTAAACATATAGCAAGAAGCAAGTAATGTTTCTACCATAGAATAAACTGATAATATAACTACTCTATATAAATATCTATTATGTTATCATCTATTTATAAGAGATGAAAATAAGCTATGTGACCTCTCTACAAACCTGCCAGCTTCTCAACCTGCTGACCCAGCAGTAATGCAACTGGGCCGGCAATACAATGTACCACGCCCATACCTATCACACCCATACATATGCCTTAACAAAATTGTCCTTTACCGTTTTTACTTCTTCTCTTTCTCTTCTTATTCTAAACTAGATATTCTTCTCCTTCAGTCCAAATATAATACAGGTTGAAGTTCCCAAACTCGGCATCCCAAGACTCGGCAACACCCAAAACTCGGCTATGGTTCGGGATTTTCCAAAACAGGGCAGAACACCCAAAACCCGGCGCGTAGTTGCCGGGTCGGCCGCTGGGTGCCACCACACTAGGCCGCTTGGTTTCTCCCGCCGATTTGTTTGTTGTTATTGTTGAGTGGTGTTGTGACTAGAGTTGTGTACACTGTTATTTTGTGTACTTCTACAGGTCTGTTATTGGTATTATGGCTCCCAAACGTCCAGGAACACCTACTGGTGGAAGTGAAAAGAAAAGGAAGAACAATGTGTTAACTATTTCTGAGAAAATTGACCTTTTGAAGAAGTTGGATGAATTTTTTTCCCCTTAATATATCTACGTTCTAAAAGTCGGAAAATTCCATTACTCGGCTCGGCGCTGGTCCCGACGTTGCCGAGTTTGGGAACTTCAACCTGTAACACATTTTTTCTTCTCTGCTACATATCTTATTAAATTTTCATTATTCTTCAAAACTTTCACTACCTCCTTCTTAACATGTTCACTTTGCTCCTTGTTTTGTTGTTCTATAACTTCTTGATAGTCCACTTTGGCTTTCTCTTTTTCTTCTTTCCAGTTATTCACTTCTCCCTTCATCACAGTTGCCACTTCTCCCTTAACATTTTTTCTCCATTCTCACATTTTGCTCTAAGATCAATATTTTCTTTTATCAATTTCTCCATTTCGTTTTTTAACTTCAGTTTCCTTTACTCTTTGTTTTCCTTCTTTTTCAGTTTATTTAATTATACTTTCAGTCCTTCAAGTTCATCATAGCTTCCTCTCTAACCATGAATCAAACCCTTCATACATTGGAACTCTTCCATCAGTCTCCTCATGTCTAATATGGTCTTGTCTCCATCCTCCTCCACCCTGATCACTCTGGAGTGCAACTTTCCTTCCTTTCCCTCTTCAGTGAATCCAGAGAAGTCCAATAGGGTTTTTTAAGCTCTGATCCTGGGTTTGGGGTGTCCGCTATTTCAAATAATTTTGTACACAACTTTTCTAATATCTCTACCCGGACCACAACTCTGCTCAGGCCCTATATTAAGACTTATTTAGGCTCCTGGGCAGTTATTTTACTCCATGTAGCATCTTCATCTCCCTTCTTTAGTCCTGTTCTTCGGTATTATGATGATTTATATGGAGCCGTTAATCATTTTGTCAGCAACACTTGAGCCTGAGCTCGAGTTTGTGTGTGTGCGTATGTGTGAGTGTGTATGTGTATGAAAGGATCACTACCTATGCTTCATCCAAAAGGACTTTATTCTTTGAGTTAAATTGATATTGCGTATTTAAGATTATTTTCTAATTCTTACCATTTTATCAGATGAACTGGCTGTGGCTGAGTAGCAGCATGATGGTGACATGGAAGAGAGCAGAACTGGAGGCCAGGGCAATAAGGCAAAGAAACTCATACAAAGAAAAATCTAGTCAACCAACAGAAGCTAAAAAGAATAAGTGACTGCCTCTCAAGGTACTTCATGATGCCTTATGCTGCTGTAGAGGCAGAGTTTGTTACTATATATTATATCATGGTTGGCCCCAGTTCCTATTGGAATAATATATTTTTTCACACTTTGAAACGTACATTTTGAGTTACAAAGCTTTGAAATCTTTTATTTGCACTTTACATTTAGGGTTAACATTCACATTCATTTGTGTGTGCAAATAAATGTTTTAGAGGATTTGTAAGTTGTCAGTATTTGTGTAAGATCTAATTCCCATTGTAACTGTAGAATATGTAGAAATTTAAGTACAAATTGTTTTGATTGTATTTGAGCAATCTCCTTTGTGTTAAATGCCACCCCACTTGTTTAGGAGGAGGCCAGTTGTTAAAAATATATCTAGGGTGAATGAATTTCTGTGTGTGATGGTAGTAGAGTTCAATATATAGAGGAACATTAACAAGAAGGGAGTTTTAAGTTTATAATGGATAGGCTGCTTTGGTTGCATTTTGTAATCAGAAAAGGAATAGTAATGGCCATCTAAGTCAGATATATAGAAAAATTCTGAACCAGTTTCCACCATTACCTAAACAAAATTAAAAGAGCAAAATTACGAGTAAAAATATATCTGCAAAGAAGAATTTTTCTTCTTTGAAAAAAAAGAAGCCCATTATGAAGAAATTGCCTCCTCATGTTTGTAAAGGATGCATGTGAGTGCCTTTCCTGGATGTTGGCTAATAATATGGAATAATTCAAACTATTCTTAGAATCACCAAGCTTCTGGAGTCACTGACATATGAAGTGCCATTGATTACTAGTCATTTGTTGATACATTTGGTCACTTCATGTTTCACCTGTGAGCTTAAGTTTTCCCCTATAGGTCTCATAACAGAATTACTATTGATTATGTGAAAATATGTACTGTGATGCACCAAGTTTCGCGGAGTCCTGGTTCGCGAAAGTTTTGCGGTACCTTGAAATCAATTTTCAATTTCAAGTTTTCCCCCATTTCGAGTTTTGGGCATCTATACACGAAGTTTCACGGTCGAGTGGTTAGATTTTTTGCTACCATGATGCCAGCGCAGTATAATCACGCCAAACTCGGGTAGAAACACCTAGAGTTGCATAAACACGAGGCGCTCTACAATACTCTACCCTCACATTATGCAATCACTCTCGGGAATGTTTACACAAACTCGGCTTGAACTTAATTTTGAGTTAGGAGTCGCCCAGCGATGGGCCTTCTGCAGTCACCGTGCTGTGCAGTGCACCATGTGGCGCTGGTAGAAGCAGGAGGGGAAAATGGAACCCCTAGTTTTGCTTCTGTCACGACCCTGAACAGTCGCCACACACTAAGCACTCGTACACAATGGTAATCCTCACCTCATCCATGGTACCTGAAGGGTTCGCAACACTACACTATCGCAATATATATATTCCACCATTAATGTGTAATAGATGAGGATTGAAACACTAATCTAACTATTCTATCTGTAAACTAACTTAATCAAAAAGCAAAATAACACTCCTAAAGTTTCCCTTCGCTCCACACCGCGTCACAACACAACTCCCGCTCTACAGTCTACACCATACAATAATACCACCGAGCTCCTCCAAGTATCCTCCTAGATATACACTCTGAATCTCTTAACATATATATTGGAACAAGACACAAATATCAGGCCGAATAAATGAACAAAGACGAATGGCAGTGTGATGCGGGGGGGCAGGGGTCTTCTTTCTTCTTATCTTCGTATCTTCTCTTTACTCTTTCTTGCTGTTGTAATATTCTGAGGGGGATTCCTGAAGGGGCAGTCCTGGTCAAGGGGAGGCACGTTACATACTCTATTTGACAGAGACTTGCATGTGGCCGTATGATGGAGCCAAGTAATGCCTCCATGGGGAATCGTCCGGGCCCGACAGAAGCTTTACATTGCCCTGGGCCACAGTTACCTTTTGAAATCCTGTCAGTATGTCCTTCCAACAGACATATGACTCAGGCTGGTAATCATAATTAAAAAATGAATAATTTCCTTTTTCCTTGCCCCAGCGAGGATTCGAACCATCACTAACACCAGATTTGCACCAAACTTGGCGCCTTAACCGACTAGGCCAAGAGGTATATACCACTTGGCTTAGTGGTTCCGGTGGTATTTATGTACATTACAGCAGGAAGAACCTTACCTTACATACCACTCCCGCCAGTGAGCCCTGAGCGCCTTCCCCCACAAACCACACACTTCGCCCGACCTCAGCATATAGATCCTCTCCTCTCCTCTCTCTGTCCTTTTATTTCCCTGTAACCAAGCAACGCTTGGCAAGTACATGTCTATCTTGTTATACTCCAGATGGCCAGGTCATGACCCACCCTGCCACCATTGTAGACCTACCACTATCAGGTTGCCTTTTAGAGACCATTTGTCTTAACCCAGAGAAAGTCAGGTGGTGTTATCCTATAACCTAAACACAATATATCAAGTCATACACATCTACTTCTCAAGTCCTGAGGACATCACATTTCTTACGACAGGTAAGTGTGTAGTAGAACGCCGAACCAAAGGTTTCACTGACAGCCTTTGCAAGGTGACTCCCAACTCAAGATCAAATTCAACATTGTTGAATGGAAGATGATGAACAGTCACGGAGAGGGCCTTGAGTAGGATGTGAGAAAGTGGAAAAATGAGATCGATAGAGTAGTGAAATATGTGGGACTGAGTAAGTGGAAGAATGAGATGGAGCAAAAGAAAACACTAGAAGAGTACAAGGAGAAAGAGGCACCAGCGTATGAAAGTTTGTCTGATGGAACCCTGGGTGGCGACCTTCTCTTCCAAGCCAGGACACAGTGTATGGATGTGAATACTAGGAACTATAGATGGTCTGAATCCCGTGTCGTGCCCCTGTCGTGCCCCTTAAGTTGTTGTTACGTTATATGAGTAATGTGATTACCTGGGTAGCGTGCTCATGTACCGAGCGGCCTTAACTAGTGACAGACACAAATATTCGGGAGTTTGAAACTGAAGTATCGTTTTGTTATTTTATTGCAGCATGCAAATAACTAAATGAACATAAATTAGCTATGTACCAATAAATGTCCTTTTTACTTGTTAGGACTTTCTTTTAGTTGTGACTCTTAGTTATATTTATATAAACTCAATGGGTACCCCAAGTCAGCCAATCAATTTGACAAAGAGAAAGTTTGTCTCGATATCCTATTCACTAACACTAACACAAGTAATTCTATCTATTTCATATATCTAACCTAGTGACTCCTAGCTTATGGTTTCTGGTTATTCTCGCACGGCCCTGTCTCACGCCAACTTTATCTCTGTACTCATGATACACCAACTCAGTTGTAGTATGGACATTTCAACCGTGGATCGCGTCTAGGGTGAGTGTTGTCTCAGCTTCCCTAGGCCTTTCTCTCTTGGCGATTCTCGTTGCTTCCCTTCAGCTTGTAGCGTGTAAGAGACTAGGACCTCTGCAAGAGCCGTCAGCTTGTTGAGTGATGTCTTGGGCTGTCCCTTGGTCTCTGTTCAGGTCGGACAAAGGGGGCGTATCCTCAGTTGCCATTGCTTCTATATTTCTAGGGGTATGGGAGTACTGTAGAGGTCAGATTGCTGACATCACCTCTCGGACTCCCCTTCGTAGTCGATGGTATTTTGGTCGGCGTTCATGCTGGGTGGCCGGAAGTCGATACCGGGCCGGGGCGTTGTTGCTGTCTACTTTTGTCTGGACTTCTGCCTGGGCGTGTGGGCGGGCACCGCGAGTGCGGTCCCGACACCCCAGCAAAGTGTGCCAGATGTGTGACATGGGTGAGGATGAAACAGTGGAATATGTGATATTAGAATGTGAGAAGTATAATGGGAAAGAATGGAAATGATGCTTGCGATTTTGACTGAAATGGGATGTGAGATGAATGAGGTGGTTAAAAAAGACAGGAGAAAATTTGGATATTATTGTTGCTGGGACTGTATGGTGAGACAAGGGGACGGATGATTAAGGCAGTGACATTTTTTTGGAAAGAATGTGATGTATGAGAAATAGACAATAGGACTGGATCTTGTATGTAGTTGGGGTTTTTTCCTTTTTTTCTTTCTTTTTTCTGCAGGAGCGCCTGTTCAAAGGCCTGGACAGAAGAATAGCAACCTGTAATGTCAAGATCAAGATAACTGAACGTTTGTTTATACAATGACGAGCGTGTTTACGAGCGCCTTGCCTGTGGTTTCTACCCTGAGTTTGGCTTGATTATGTCATTTGTTGCTGCTAATGGGACCGTTGGTGGTTCAAGTACTTTGTATTCGTTTTGTACTTTGTATTTGTATTTACCTAGTTGTATTTAGCTAGTTGTAACATCAGGAAAAGGGCTATGCTCGTATTGTCCCGTCTCCAAATCTACTATTACCACTTGCCTTTGAAGCCCTTTAATACTTCTTGCATTAATCACTTTTGCATCAAGGTTATTCCAGGCTTCTATGTTTCTATACGGGAAGCTGTATTTTTTTATGTCCCTCTTGCATTTTGTCCTTTTTCAATTTCTTTCAGACCTCTTGTACTTCTATCGTCCACACAAACAGTCTTCTCTATCATTTTTTTCCCAGACCATTGAGCTCCTATAGCATGGGCTATAAAATCTTCCTTTTCCCCTTCTTTTTCTCAGAGTTGGAGTTTCAGTCTTGAAAGTCTTCCTCATATGGTAAATCTCTCAGCTTGGAGGCCTTTTTGTGCTGCTCTTTGTATTCTCTCAATCTTCCTTATATCCTTCTTTTTATGTGGTGGACCAAATCCCTGCCGCATTTTCCCAAACCCTTGGACGAATCAAAGATGCTATCAATTTCTAATCATCTCTTCACCAGATATTGAATGCCATTCTTTATTCCTCACAAGATATGTATCCCTGTGATCTTGTTTATGCTTTCTCGGTGACAAAATTATCCGTATTCCATACCCCCCAGATCTTTTTGGGACCTTTGTTTTGATTATCCATTCTTTTCCCCCATCAAATACTTTCCTCTCTGTCTCTTTTTGCTACTGCCCACTTCCATCACTTTACACTTTCTAGCATTAAACTCCATTTCCCATAATTGACTCCATCTAAAATTTTATCTAGATTCTTTTGTAAATGCTCACATTCCTCTTTATTTTTCTACTTTTCTTAGTAATTTAGCAATCATCAGCGAAAAAACCCTCAGATAACTGTTCACTACCTCTGTCATATCATTACATAGACCAAGAACACACTGGGGCCAATACTGATCCTTGAGGAACTCCACTTATCACACCGCACCATTCTGACTTCTTATCTTTTATTACTGTTCTCACTCTCTGTTGCTCAAAAAGTCTTCCATCCACTTCAGCAAACCACCCTTAAATCCTCCTACATGTTCTAGCTTCCAGAGCAATCTCTTGTGAGGTACCTTGTCAAATGCCTTCTTTGGGCCCAGGTATATGCAATCGACTCACCCCCTCTTTCCTGTGTCACATCGATACTCTCGAGTAAAAGCTTAATAGTTCGTTGTACATGACATTCCTCCTCTAAATCCAAACTGGCCACCTGCGAGTGTGTTTGTCTCTTCAATATTTCAACCATCTGTCCTTCACATTTTTTCACACAGTTTTGCCACTACACTTGTTAATGATACTGGCCTGTAATTTAATGGTTCTTCTTTGTCTCCTCCTTTGTGGAAATTGCACAATATTTGCTCTTTTTCCAATCAAGCGGGCCTCTGCTCTCCTTAAGTGAACTCTCAATTACACTATGTAACTTTCCTGCTAGTTGGTTACTGCACTCTTTCATTATCCAATTCGACACTCCATCTGGACCCGGGGCTTTTCTCACATCTTTACTTTCCATTAGCCTTTTTTACTTCTATTACGTCTACTTTTATGTCTTCCATTATATTTTCTTTTGCTATTATATTTTTTCGTTTTTAAAATTCACTTTCTCTTTTAAATACAGTCTGTAAGCACTTATTCATCACCTCAGCCTGTTGTAATGCATCTTCGTACACTATGCCCTTTTACCTTCAGCTTATCTACTCCTTCCTTGTTTTTCATTTTCCATTTATATATCTATAGAAAAATTTCGGTTCGTTCTTACATTTTTCTATTATATTTCTCTCATAGCTACTTTCTTCTTCTCTTCGGGTTCTTACATATTCATTTCTAGTTGTTTTGTACTTTTTCCCATAGGTTGTACCTCCTTTTTTCCTCCAACTATTCCATGTTTTTCTCTTTCTAGTCTTCTTAATTCCCATTTTCTGTTAAACCATTCATTCTTTTCTTTTCTCTGATAACCATTCTTGGAACATATCTATTTATTCCTTCTGTGTAAATTCGGATGAACTCATCCCCTTTTTCTGGTACTTCCCCTTTTTGCATGGAAACTACTCCAGTCTGTCTCTCCGAAAAATGTTCTTAATCCGTCAAAGTCTGCTTTCCATAATTGTATCTTCCTTTCTTGTGTTCTTCTCTTCTCCCCTCTTTTTTGCTATCATTTACTTCAAATTCATAAGTACATGGTCCCCTCTTTCCCAAGGGGCACTGATAATTTACTTTACAATTACTTCCAGTTCTTTCGTCAATAGTAGATCTAGTCTTGATGGTTCTTCGCTACCTCTGAATCTTGTGTTCTCTTTAATTCCACTGAGTCAGATGTTATTCATTACCAAATCCAACAATGTACCACCCCATGAGTCTTCTCCCCCTTCAGTATACCATTCTTCCCAGCAAACTTCTTTGCAGTTAAAATCTCCCATCATAATTATGTTCTCACAATTTTCCATCGTATTCTTCAAACACTTGCTTGTGTCTCTTATCATGTCTCCATACTCCTCTCTCCCCAAGGAATTTGTCTTAGGTGGAACGTATACGAGTACTAAGTCTCTTATTCTTCCTTTTTTCATCACCAACTCTACCTTCAACACCTCTGCCATACCTTCTCCTTTTTCCACATTCCCTACTACCACATCCTTCCTTGTTAACACCATTCACACCACCTCCCTTTTTCTGATTTCTGTTCGCCTCCATACATTATATTTACCCTCCCCAACTGGCACATCTTCATAATCACTCGGGTTCATTCTACTAAACCCAATATGTCTGGTTTCTTGGCTCTCAGGTAATTGTTTACCTCTGTTAATGTTGACACTAGCCCATTTATATTTGTGTACGATACCCGCCATCCTTTTTCATTTTCCTTTGAACTGTCTTCTCTTACTCTTTCTCTTTTAGATACCAATTCTTCAGTTTTTGGTCTAAAACCCTCCAATAGAATTTATGTTTTCCTCTTCCGTTCTCAATTCGTTTTTTTCGTTGGCTTCTTTAAACAGTACATTCAATCTGGCTCTTTCTTCCTCATTCATATCTTTTCTTATCCATATTTTCTTATATTCTTCTGTCTTTGCCAGTTTCCATGCCTTAGACAATATATCTAGTGCTGTATTTTGTGACCTAAACTTAACTTTTAAGGGGCGGGCCCTCCCTCTTCATATTTGCCTAACCTATGTATCTCTTCTATTTCTTCTTCTATCTCCGTATTTTCTCATACTACAACTAAACCTCGTTTCCCCCCGGACTAATAGGGGGGGCACTGGTCCGGGAACCGGGAAAAGTCCGGGAATCGCAACAGTCCAGGAATTATCCTCAAAAAAAAAAAAAAAAGTCCGATGCCATTACCCACCCCCGGACGTTTATCCTACTCTAGTATTTACTGTCCGGCAACCGCCAATATCAACTACCCCACCTCGGACTTTTACGTCCGCTGAGCATGCTGCCACCTGGCGGGAGGCAGCAGAAAGTGTTCAATAGTCTCAAGAGACGTTCCTGCACCAGGGGCAGTGGGGGTCAGGGGACTAACGGAGGCCTTGCAGGTGAACCGTGAGTGTCGTGTGTCCAAATGTTAACAGTACGACCGCTGAGGATGCTGCCATCTGGCGGGAGGCAGCAGAAAGTGTTCAATAGTCTCAGAGATGTTCCTGCACCAGGGCAGTGGGAGTCAGGGGACCCGACGGAGGCTGTGCAGGTGAACCGTGAGTGTCGTGTGCCCAAATGTAAACAATACGACCGCTGAGCATGCTGCCACCTGGCGGGAGGCACGGACACTGACCAGGGGTGACAGGAGACACTCGGACCGCCGGACAACTTTGTCAATTTACGAACAGGATCAGGCATTTCAACGTCTGGGACTCTGACATATCCCTGGACCTCGGATTTTGTCCGGCAAATCCGATGTCCGGGAAATGGAGGTCCGGGAATCTTTTGCCACTTTCTTTTCTTCCTCTTCACATGTTTTTCTTGGGCAGCACTTTTTCTTTAAAACCAAAAATGATAGACACATTTCTTTTTGTCCACTGTATCTCTTACTAAATTTTCTTTTTGTTTGATTACTTTGACTACTTCTTTTGGTCAATTTTTCTTTTAATTTCTTGATCTTCTATTATTTGACGTAAGCTTTCTTGCTCTTTTTCTTGTTCTATTTCCATGTCTTTCTTTCATCTTTCATTTCCTCTTGTGCCATTTTCAATTTCTTATGTACTGCATTAATTTCTGCGTGCATTTTCACTACCTTTTTGTCGTCTTGTTTACATTAAGTTCGTCCACTCTATTTTTCAGTATAGTATTCTCTTTTCCAGTACAAACACTTTCCTTTCCATCTTCTCTAATTTTTCCATCATCTCGTGTACTGTATCTTCTAGCATTATAACTCTTCTCTGTTCATTTTAAGACCTTAAGTCTTTTTTTTTAGTGTCAAAGCCATCAAAGGCGTCCTGGAGTTTTCCTCCATCTTGTTTACTTGTATCACTTCTAAATTTTTTCACTTTGTTAGATTAATCATTTGGAGACGGGGCTATTTCACTGCACAGTGCTCTCACCTGTATGTACCTAGGTCTCCTTGGGTTCTTCTGCAGTCCTTGTTTGGTCACAGCAGCCAGTCACCATAGCCATTTGTGGAGGAGCCTTTCAAAACGCGTCTGTCTGTTGATCTTGATCTTGATCCTTGAGTCCGTGTGCGTGTATGTGTGCGTGTGAGCGAGTGTGTAGAGGTAACGAGTTTACACCGCGTTCAGTAGCGGTCGGATTGGGGTTTTCTCTTCCCTGTCGACCTGTGGATTCCAGCCCCACCATAATTTTTTTTTCTTGATATGTTATGAAAGCAAAACCCCACGTCTAACCGTACCTAACTTAATCTGATTTAACCTAACTTTAAACCCTTTCTGGCTGATATATGGTAAATTATCGGCAGTATGTGCATCACCATTATTATTTCACTGCGCCACGGGAAATGGGGTTTCAAAGTAAAGTAGGATAAAAAGATCTACACAATGATGTAATTTAAATTTTTTTGTTTTTTAGTGCCCAATACCGAATTATTCCGATCTGGGTACCGATTACCTTATTTCCCATAGGTTCAATGCACAAGTTTCGCGGATTCGAGTTTCGTGCCGATTACAACAGTCTCAATTAGGCGCGAAACTTGGTGCACCACTGTACTCTATTTTTTCCAAATTCAGTTAGGGGTCTAAGGGAATTTTATGAGATTAAGCACAAGGGAAGCTCTATTATCCAACCTCCTAGCTTACCAACACCACTAGGTATCTACCTTTTCACAAAAAGTCCCTTGGTCAGTTAAAATCTAGCTTACAAACTCAGCAGGCCCTATTTGACCCACGCGCACCATATTTCCTGCGGCCGCCGCCTTGCGGTGGTGGATATTGTTTTTTGTTGAGAGATCACGTGTTGTACTTCCCTATGCCTTCCTGTTCCAGAATTACCATTAAATTTGAAGTTTTGGCTTCTGCCAGTGTTGAAAATATGGCTGCCACAAGTGGTGCAAGCATTTGTGGTGCCAAATGCAAGGCAATGTGATGAGCATCGAGGACAAAGTGAACATTATAAGGAAAATAGGAAGAGATGTATCGCAAGCCCACACATGCAAGAATTTGGTTGTGGAAAGACGACTGCCTGACAATTTTAAAGTTAAGACAGCCTGCTATAGAGCTTTCACTGTATTGCAAAACAGGTATTTGAAGCAATAAAATCTACTTTAACTTGATAGTGCACACCATTTGTCCTTTCCTTCAAAAAATTAACTTTACTTTTACAACTTTTTGTAGCACATCTATATGGAATCCGCTCTTCTTGTTTTTGTTGCCGATTCCCACCACATAATAGAATTCCAACAATTATTTCTAACTGGTATGGTTTATGCCTTTATTTCAAACGGGTATGGTGTAGGCCTTCTCATTTGGACATATCAACCAATGTATTTTGCATAGTCTTACACATTACTTAGGTGATAAGGGTTAAAATGGTATTTTGCAACATTAAATGCAAATGCAACATGTAGTCATGTTCATTACATTCCATTTTTGGATATACTGTAGTGACAGGAAATATTTAAATACAATAAACCCTCTAATTCGAACTAATTGTGGGGAGACCTGGGTCAAATTAGCCGAAAGTTCGAATGATCTGATGGTTCCTCTAGCCCCTCCACATAATATGAACTCACTAAAACATGTTAAAGCAGCACAGATTGTAGTACTTAACACTGAGGCATTGGGAGAGCTGTTTAGAATGGAAGTTCCAGGTCGACGTCCACCGGGCAGGCCAAGGAAGACATGGAGGTATTGTATTGAAGAGGTTTTGGCAGCATTGGTCATTGAAGAAGTTGAGGTGTGGAAATTTATGACACAAACATATATGTTTAACTTGAATTCTTACCTTCAGAAAGCCTATCTTATCCCGACAAAATACCCCAGTTAGCGCTATCTAGGATACTTATTGGTGGATAGGAGGGTTGTAGGGTTGAAGGACTTTATCAATACTGCATGTCCACATTGTCCAGGGCACTCGGTGTGGCCCGGCCGTGATCAGGCCGACTGGTGAACGGCAGAGTTTATGTGTTTTTGATCTGACGCATCAGGGATGCTATCAGGCTTAATAGGCGGCGGGATTATCGCTGTGTTGAATTTAACACGTCATTGGTTTTAACTTATATATATATATATATATATATATATATATATATATATATATATATATATATATATATATATATATATATATATATATATATACACTACCCTCCCGAGTTTCACGCTGTGCGAGTTTCGCGATCCTCGAGTTTCGCGCTGAGTCCTAAATTCTTACCATCCCGACTTTCGCGCATTATATCCCAGAGTTTCGTTTTTTTTTTTTTTTTTTTTTTTTTTTGCGCATGTGTGTGCCTACACGCCATTCGGCAGTGACCTCCAGGAGTGGGATGTAGGCCCTGGAGGTTAACTTGATAGCTGTGATGGTTGGCCCTTTTGGCACCCGTGGTGGCGCAGACAGAATTTCTATAGTGACGCCTGGGATTAGAGGCTCATGCCGCCAACTGTGTCCTCCGATGCACTCGCAATCGAAGGTAGAGTTAATGGGCAGCGTGTGGGTATTCTTAGGCCACTCAACAGTGCAGAGAAAGATTTTAAGTGGATTTTACAGCCCTCATCAGGATCGAACTCGGATCACCGAGAACGCCACTCGGAGACTTCTTCTTCTTGTGACCCTTTCTGCTTAGTATCACTTTGTAGGTCGTCTGTCAAGCTCGTGCTCGAGCTTGACACATATCTTGACGCTAACCACTCTGCTACCAGCCTCCCATAAGAGACGTACGGACACGTCTTCCTTCCTTCCTGCTTATATAGTATTATAATAGGTTTAGTATAGCTTGTATTTTTGCTTTGTTTTTTTCCATTGTGTTGTGTTTTTCTCTACAGGAGCAGCCGGTGTCGCATAAGATAGGTAACACCTCGAAATAAGTAGCACCTTACCATACCTTACACCTCCGCCGTTCCTTACTATTTACCCAAAATACTCCTTTATAAGTGATTACTATGACGTGTGTGGTACTGTGGATTCTGGAGGTACTGGAGGAGACAGGAGAGAAGAGAGGAAGGCATTGTGACAGTCTTATTGCCTTATAACACTGTCACACAACCATCAGCTGACAAGATATGTGTCAAGCTCACTCACTCAGACCAAAACAGCATCCGCTGGGTGACTCCCAACTCAAGCTCCTCTTCTCCCTCCTCTTCTCTACGTAGTGTTGCCGAAGCCACCACCCCGGGAGGCGGGTCACAAACCCTAGGCTAACACCCAGTACCCATTCACTGCTGGGTGGACAGGGGCTTGGGGCATTTTCAGGATATTTTTTGGGGAAAAAGTGAGTCTTATAAGCTGTAAAATACAGTAGGTACACAGCCCTCAAGTTAACCTCCAGGGCCTACCATCCCACCCCTGGAGGTCACTGCCTAACGGCGCTGTAGGCACACACACACACACACACACACACAAAAAAAAAAAAAAAAAACCGGACTAAATAAACATTTTTTTCAGTTTTTAATACCCGAGTTTCGCGATCCGCGGTTTCCGCGCTATGCCTCCGAAAAAAGCAAGCGCGAAACTCGGAGGGTAGTGTATATATTATATACCGTATTTTGCCGGCCATAAGACGCAGTTTTTTTCCCTTGAAAAGGAATACAAAGTTCACCCTGCGTCTAATGCGGCCATATTAGCGAATGAGAGGTCGGGCAGAAATGCAGAAAAGCCGGTGGTGTATTACTAAAAGGGGGCTGGAGTGATCTATGTTGAGCAGTATCCACTGAGCACAAATTTTGTAACTGTGTTATTTAACAGTAATGCATAATACTAAGCAAAAGGGTTGGAGTTTAAGAGAAAACAAGAGCTGAGGCAACAAAATAGCGATTGTTTGCTGTCAAGATGGCCGTGTCAGATGTAAAACCATCATCCAAACCCCCCCCTGCTGCTCTCCATTGTAAAACACTTGATATCTCAGGTCTGCCGCTTCACCTGGGATACTTCAGTCAGCGACGCACTCCGTGCACCCCCATGGGTCATTAACCGCTCAGACTCCTCCCCGCACCCATGGAAAAGACAAAACATCCCGCATATAAGATTCCCCTTAACCCGCATTGACTCGGGCCACGCAAGTTACACAACATTTGGAAGGGATGATAGAAGGGAGGCAGAAAAGGGGTTGGATTTTTCGTGGAATGATATTGTTGAAAAATGGAAATAGTGAAAAAAGGGTTTTAAAAGTTTTATTTGGGGGAGGTGAAGGGAGTGTATATCTTGGGGAGTTGTTATACCACAAGGATGGAAAAAAGGGCGTCCTCCCTTGTGTTTTTTGACAGGAGTTTGTACAACTAGGGAACAAGAGGTGCGCGGCGTTGTGCTCTCGTGCCTGGGGCTGACTAAATTACCTGGCGGGTGTAAGTGGTTTTTGCAGTTGTTCGGCGGGGGGACAAAGTCGGTAAAAGATCAGGTCACCCTTTAACCTGGCACAGACTGGGGGGTGGCCAAAACCCGATGCAAGTGTGTATGTGCGTGGGGGGGTTTTAGCACCGCTATAGTGTAAGAAAGGTGGGATAGGAGACGCATATTGTAGTCCACTTCGACCTCTCAACTCACCCTTGTACCTGCGGAAAAAAAATTGTATGAAAGAGTTAGTAAAAAGGCTGAAAGGGGATTGTAGACGGACAAAAGTTTCCCCCGGGTTCACCAAACCAAGACCCATCACGGCCCACCCCGTCCCCCTAAAGGCAGAATCACACCAACCATCAGGGTGACACGGCAGTCTCATCACTCTGTTAAAATTTTTCTTACTTTAAAAACAAATAGACGTTTTAACCCCGGGGTTTCCCACCTTCCCGTTTGTCGCCGCCTACAACAAAAATGAACCCCATCCCCACCGCTGGGTGGTTTTTGTGGAAACTGGCACATTGGCAACTCCGCTGAGCGGACACCGCCGACGGGAGGATACTTGAATTTTACTTTGTACGGGGGGTACAGCGGTAGGGTGTGCGGTAGACTTTTTTGGACGTCATTGTGACGTTTTTGTTGTTGTACGGGGGCCGTAAAAGCGGGAAGGGGGAAAACCGGGTTTTACACTAAGGGTGCCCCGCCGTCACGGCCCCAAAACATCACCTCCTGTCACGTAAGGGTTTTCGGGGGAAGAATTTTTTAACGTAATGAGACTGTGCCGTGCTGAAAATTTTGTCTTTTTCCCCCAAGGTTTTGTACCCAAAACAGTGTCTTTTGGGGTTCAACCCTCTCGTCAAACAAATGCTTTTCATTAAAATTTCTTCAACCAAGCCTCGAGGCACCATGTCTGCTTCGGGGGTGAGGGAAACTGCCGAAAAAAGGAACCGTGCAATAGTTGAATAAAAGGGCACGGCTGACAAAACGCGCCGTGATTCAGAGTGGAAACCAGCCTTCCCTGTACTTCCTGAAGAAGACTAATAAACCCCTCGCGACTGTGATAATTCATAGGGTAAACAGGGCAAATATCGCGATCCCGACAACGGTCCCCTTCACAATTACAACAACAACAAAAAGGAGGACCGTTCCCTTTACAGTGTTACTAAATATTTCGAAAATTTTTTGTTTTCATTGGGCAACACCGATTTCGAGGCAAAAACTTTCCTCCTGAATATTTTTGTGTTTTTTTGTATTAACTGGCTCCGTTTTTGTCGGAAAAAAAGTTTGTTTACACGTGTGTGTTGTGCAGGGGGGGGGGGGGGGTAAGCCCCCCCTCCAGGTCCGCCGCGCAAACTTTGCTACGCTTCCCTCCCCATTTTCGGGTATTCTTTTTTTTTCTTATATCATCTGTTATAAACCAACCCCACCTCTAACCTAACCTAATCTGATTTAACCTAACTTACTTTCTGGCTGAAATAAGGGTAGATTTGGGGTAATACGGAAAATCCCATTATTATTCTTGCGCCAGGGAAATGGGGTTTTAAAAAATATCAAATGAAAAAAGCACACGATGATGAGATAAGATCCTAGGACTTTTGAAAGCCCACTCCCAAAAATAATCCAATATCTTACTGAAAATTTTCCAAAAATTCAAAACACTGCAGAAAAGCAACAAAGGCTACCTAAACTTTAAAATCTAAGCTATAGCTTGGGGTAGAAAAATAGAGAATTAATTCGTGGGGCACCTGAAATATATTATACAGATTTTAAACCCCTTTCATTCCCTTTCTTTTTAAATATAAAAATTTTTCTTTCCATGCAGGGGCACTGGAATATTTTTATTTAGGTACACTTATCATTTTCTTTCCCATAAAAACCCTTTTTTTTGAATAATTTTGTAAATTACGAAATTTTTTTTTCCCCCCTAAAAAACCCCAATTTTTTTTTTCTCAAAAACCCCTTGAACATGGGGGTGCGTCTTATGGGGAGGTGCTCTTTGCGCCGGCAAATACGGTATATTATATACCGTTTTTCCCGGCGCATAAGACGCTTTTTTTCCCTTTTAAAAAAAAAAATGCAAAGTTCCCCCTGCGTTAATCGGCCATTTTTAGCAAAGGGAGGGGTGGGGCAGGGGGGAAACAGCCAGGGGTGTATTACAAAAGGGTCGGGAGTGATCGTTTGACATAGTTCACTGAGCAAAAATTTAGAACTGTATTATAAAACAGTAATGCATAATATAAAAAAAGTTTGGAGTTTAAAAGAAAAAAGAGCTGGGGGAACAAATAGCGATTGTTTCTGCCAAAAGGGCGGCAGATGTAAACATCCCCCTCCCGCTGCCTCTCCATTGTAAAACATTATATCTCAGGTCTGCCGCTTCACCTGGGATACTTCACTCGGGGACGCTCTCCGGCACCCATCAGGCATTTCCGCTCAGACTCCTCCCCGCACCCCGGAAAAACAAACATCCCCCCATATTAAGTCGCCTTAACCCGCATTCGCTCGGGGCCCAAAATTTTTCCAACAGTTTAAGGAGATATGAAGGAGGCGAAATGGTGATGGGGAATTTTTGCTGGATGAGTATTGTTGATAAGGAATAGTGAAAAAAATGAGCGTGTTTTAAAGTTATATTTGAAGGATGTGGGGGTGAGAGGGAGGGTAGATCTTGGGGAGTCTGCTATCACACAAGGATGGAGAAAGGGCGTCGTGGCTTTGTATTTATTTACAGGAGTATTTACAACGGGGGACAAGGGTGGGGCGTGTGTGTCTCTGGTTCCGTGGCTGATGAATTACCTGGCTGGTGCTGCAGTTTTTGTCGACGGGACAAGTCAGGCAGCGTCAGGTCACCCCCTAACCTGGTCCCCGTAGGGGGGGGCCCAAGCCGATGCAAGGTGTATGTGTAGTTGGGGTGGGTGTGTTAGCGCGCACGGTAAGCAAGGTGGGATAGGAGACAATAGGCCTTTTTTACCACCCCAACCCCTCAATCCTCATCCCTGTACCTCTACGGATAGGGAAACTGATGAAAAATGCTGTAAAAAACTGCAACGGTAGATGTAGACGGGGCAAAAATCTTTCCCCACGGGACATCAAGACCAAGACCCCTCACGGCGCACACCCCTCCCCTCCAGGGCCCAAAACCACCATACCTCATGGGACATGGCCCGTGACATCACATCCGTTAGAATTTATTGATTAAAAAAAATAGATTTATACTAAAATGCGCCGCCCTCCGGGTCCAAAACATCACCGTCCTGTCACGTAACGGTTTCTGGGGAAAAAATTTTTAAACGTAATGAGCTGTGCCGTGCTCATAATTTCATTTTTTCAAGGCTTTTTGTACCCAAAACATGTCTTTTTGAGTTCAAAAACCCCCTTTTTTCCCAAAAAGCAGTGCTATTAATCAAATTTTTTTTTCAACCATAGCCCTGAGGGACCCGTCTGCTTTAAAGGGGGACAGGAACTGCCGAAAATGACGGAACCCTGACAATAGTTATACAAGGGACGGCTACGGAAAGCTGCGTGATTTTTAGAGGGAACCACCTTACCTGTACCTTCTTTAAAAAAATAAACAACCCTCCAACTGTGTAGATTTATAGGTGAAACCGGGCAAATATATCGATACACAAAGGTGCCCCTTTAACAATTACAACAATAACACGAGGGAGAGATGGTTTTCCTTCAGGTTTCCCAAAATCTTCGTAAATTTTTTTTTGGGCAACCCCAACTTCGAGGCGGAAAATTATCCCCCTGAATAGTTTGCATGTGTTTTGAATTAATCGGGCCCCGTTTTTTTTCGAAAACAAGTTTTTTTTAATGGTGGGTTTGGGGGGGGGGGGAAACCCGCCCCCCGGGGCTGCATAGCCTACTGCAAATTTTTCACAGTCTAAACACGCAAAATCAACAAAAAGGGATACCAAAACTTTTAAAACTAAGCTAAATGTCATAGGTAGCAAAATATGAGAATATCAAATTGTGGGGGCATCCTGCAATATTTTTTGCCATTTTGGTTTCCGTCATTCCCTTTCCCTTTTAAATATATAATTTTTTTAATTCAATTTACCGACTGTGAATATTGCTTTAGGTCATGCGCAAACATTTGCTTTTCCCCCACAAAACCTTTTTTTTTAAAATCTTTTGATAAATTTACGAAATATATTTTTTCCTAAAAAACACCAATATTTTTTTTTTTTTCTTCAAAACCTCCTTTTAAAAATTTGGGGGGCGCTTTTTCGGAGGTTGTCTTTTTGCCCGGGGAAATACGGTAAATATATATATAATATAAAATTATATATATATAAAAATATATAATATATACAGGGGGGTCCCATTTACGAGCTTCGGTTATGAAATTGATGATACGAGATGTGTAAATTTGGGTTTATTTTCATATACGGGATCGAAAATCCAATGATTGACATTCAAACGGGGGGGGTAAAAATTTCAAGTTCAAAAAGCCACCCCAAACCCCCCCCGGCTGGACAAAGGGGGGTTTGGTTTACCCAAGTGAGGTCACCCTAGCAAGCCTTGACCTGAAGGGTAATTAAGCATATGGACATTTAGGGGTAATTAGCAGGTGTGCGGCCCCAACCTTGGGACCGCAGTCAGGTCACCCCTAGCAAGGCGTGACCTGAAGGGTAATTAAGCATATGGCACGGCCTGACCTTTAGGGGTAATTAGCAGGTGAGCGACCCCAACCTTGGGACCGCTACACTACCTTCTCTTGTATTACGCAGCGTCCCCTACATTACAACGTCTTTTTTGCTTGTTATGCATGTTTTATGTTTAATTAATGTGCACACATTGTGCAGTTATGTTATTTTGTGTGCTATTTTCTCTTTCAGAATGCTTTTTCTACAGAATAGGTAGTACAGTGTGGGTAGTATAGACGCTGTGTGTTTGTTGTGTTTGCTATAGTTTATTTTAGCTTGAAAAGCATGTCTTTTTTTTTTTTTTTTTTTTTTTTTTTTTAAATTGATGGGGTCCTGGAACCAAACCTATATTTTACCATTAGTTATGTGTTTCGTTATACGAGATTTCGCTTTACGAGTATGCCAGGTGGAATCTAATTACTGGACTCCGTATCTTCAATATTATATATATATAATATAATATATATATATATATATATTATATATATATAATAAAAATTTTACAGACATGCCCTCGGTTTTCGAACATAATTAGTTCCCAAAAGTTGTTCTAAACCAAAACACATTTTTCCATAAGAAACAATACAAAATGGATTAATCCGTTCCTGACCCCCAAAATAATGACCTATTTTTTACCTTTTTAGCTGTATTTCATGCAAAAAAAATGCCTATAAATGCAATGTAATATTAATTATATAACAGTTTTTATTATAACATTTTTTTCATTATAACTTGTTTTATTCTCTTACTGTCTTCTTTATAGAGACTGGCAACTAAGCGGGCTTTGTGTTACCTCTTTTTGTTGTGCCCTTGGCCAGTCCTTTGTGATGGAAAAAAAAAAAAAAACGTTCGCCAACCGAGTTATCGTACGGCAAATGGTGCAATTATGAGTTTAAATTCTGTTCGTGAACCGATTTGTTCGAAAAAGGAGACGTTCGAAACCAGAGGTTTGACTGTACGTATATATATATATATATATATATATATATATATATATATATATAATATATTATATATATTATATATATATATATATATATATATATATATATATACGTACAGTCAAACCTCTGGTTTCGAACGTCTCCCTTTTCGAAGATACGAGCAGTTAGGTTCCACCTGGCATACTCGTAAAGTGAAATCTCGTATAGCGAAATACATGACTAATGGTAAAATATAGGTTTGGTTCCAGGACCCCATCAAAGACATGTTTTTCAAACTAAAATAAACTTTACCAAACACAACGTCTATATTACCCACACTGTACTACCTATTCTGTAGAAAAAGCATTCTGAAAGGGAAAATAGCACAAAATAACATAACTGCACATTAATTAAACATAAAACATGCATAACAAGCAAAAAAGACGTTGTACTGTAGGGGACGTCGCGTGATACAAAAGAGGGTAGTGTAGCGGTCCCAAGGTTGGGGCCACACACCTAGCTAATTACCCCTAAAGGTCAGGCTGCGCCATTTGCTTAATTACCATTCAGGTCACGCCTTGCTAGGGGTGACCTGACTGGGGTCAACCAAATCCCACTTTGTCCAGGCACAGCCAGTCATTTTAGCCAGCCTACCACTACAGAGGCAACACATCACTCCTCTCCCTGTGTTCCTCGTGGCTTCACTCCGCTGTTTTTTTTTTTGTTTTTTACCCGTTGAAATGTCTGGTCCTGTTCGTAATTTGACAAAGTTGTTCGGCGGTCCAAGCGTCTCCTGTCACCCCTGGTCAGTGTCCGCACCTCCCGCCAGGTGGCAGCATGCTCAGCGGGCGTATTGTTTACATTTGGGCACACGACATTCACCTGCACCGCCTCCGTCAGTCCCCTGACTCCCACTGCCCCTGGTGCAAGAACATCTCTGAGACTATTGAACACTTTCTGCTGCCTTCCGCCAGGTGGCAGCATGCTCAGCGGTCGTATTGTTCACATTTGGGCACACAACACTCACGTTTCACCTGCACTGCCTCTGTTAGTCCCCTGACCCCCACTGCCCCTGGTGCAGGAAGGTCTCTTGAGACTATTGAATACTTTCTGCTGCCTCCCGCCAGGTGGCAGCATGCTCAGCGGTCGTATTGTTTACATTTGGGCACACGACACTCACGGTTCACCTGCACAGCCTCCGTTAGTCCCCTGACCCCCACTGCCCCTGGTGCAGGAACGTCTCTTGAGACTATTGAACACTTTCTGCTGCCTCCCGCCAGGTGGCAGCATGCTCAGCGGACGTAAAGTCCGCGGCGGGGTAGTTGATATTGGCGGTTGCCGGACAGTAAATACTAGAGTAGGATAAACGTCCAGGGGTGGGTAATGGCATCGGACTTTTTTATTTTCTTAAGATTCCCGGACTTTTGCGGTTCCCGGACCAGTGCTCCCCCCCTATTAGTCCGGGAAAACGAGGTTTGTGTGTACTTACCTACATTCCCGCCGAAATAAACTTGTGTGTGAACGCTGTGTTAGGTAGGTAAGGGACAAGGGAGGGGTGCGCAGACCTCTTCCACTGCCCACAAACTCATCTCTGCGCATCTGAATCATGATACATCATCATACAGCCCAGGGCGGGAACCCACGAAGCTATTTATCAACTTTTTTTGGTAGGAAGTCCGACGTCGGTGGTAACACGAACCCACAACACGGTTAGGTCTTAGATTTGGTCGTAAACGTGCACACTGGCCAACGACTGCTCGAGACTGGTATTAGCAGAGGTAGGAAGTCTCCAGGCTCGCTTATTATTGCTTGGTATGCTATGAAATATCATTTTTCTAAGTGAATGTGACATATAATTGCATTTGGATGGCTATTATTCATATATATAAGTAAAGCGATGAAATACAAGCAAGGGTCTCATCCACGTCGGGCCCAGCGCAGCCTTCGGCAGCAGCAGCAGCAGCATGAAGCCCGTGAGGTGGATGTCAACACCAAGGGAGTTCTCTTTGGTAATATTTAGTAGGGGTGCGAGAACCCCTTGAGGAAACCTATGATCCCTGGTGAGATCCTATGGTGCTATCACAGGCGTGGGAGCTGACCTGACTTCTTCAGGACGGCACAGGTTAGGCAGATGACGGCGGGTTTTGAGAGAGGGGGCGGGGGGGGCAAGCCCGCTCCTCCCCCACGGTAGGTTGGGCAGGCTTAAACGTCTTATTACTAGTTATTATACAACTTAGTGATTATGGGGAGATGTTATATACATTATTACCACGTGTCACTATCTAAATCAATGTAGCAACGTGTGTCACCTTAAATAAGGGTGATTTAAAAATTTATGATGAGTTGACTGGCGGGGCAGTGAGTGACGGAGAAAGATTCTTGCAGCGGGGCCACACCATAACACAAATATCACTATTTTAACCCACATACACACCTTCTACCACTAAACCACTAGCAACACAGGCTCCTTACTCATATATCTTACTATCTGATACATTAAAACTCCTTAAAATGAAAAGCATTCCAAATTAATCGAGAATTAGTTTTGGATGACGAGGCAAGCTCGGCAGACAGAAGGCGGGGAGAGGCATTCTGGCATGCCATTCTTGCCCGGAAATAGTCTCGCTGGCTTGTGATTGGTCGAGAAGTTTTATAAACAGTTTGTCATTGGCTGGTGACGGATGACGCCTTAGCCAGTCAGGGCCTTCCTACCCGTTTACTACCTACCGAAGGAGGTTTTGTGGTTTCCGTAGTAAGGACAAGTAGTATCTAGGTAGTGGGAGAGCAGGTCGTTGCTGGCGATACTACCTCCGTTGCTGGGTTCCCGCCCAGATGCATACGTGGTAGGGCGCGCATTTTGAACATGGTAATTTTACTTACCCCAGTTGAATGTCGTAGCATTGGATTTTCGATCTCGTATATTGAAAATAGACCCTAATTTACTCAGCTCGTATGATTGATTTCTCATATACCGAATGCTCGTATAACGGGACCTCCCTGTATACCCTATACAGAGAGGTCCCGAAGATACGAGCAGTTAGGTTCCACCTGGCATACTCGTAAAGCAAAATCTCGTATAACGAAACACATAACCAATGGTAAATATAGGTTTGGTTCCAGGACCCCATCAATTAAAAGACACAAAAAAAAAAGACTGTTTTTCAAGCGAAAATAAACTATAGCACAACAAACAAAACTCTCAAACTCTCAAACTCTCAAATATAGGGCTCTATATACCACACACCACCACACCACACACAAAACACAGTGAATTAAGAGTGTGACAGCACAGTAGGACAGAGCACAAACAAGTCACAATAAGCACATTAAGTAAACCAGCAAATCACTAAAATTGACTCACAAGGCACAATACATACAAGCAACAAAGACGTTGTATGTACTCTTCGGGACGCCGCGTGACACACTAGACTCGAGAGGGTTCGGTAGGTAAGGGACAAGGGAGGGGTGCGCAGACCTCTTCCACTGCCCACAAACTCGTCTCTGCGCATCTGAATCATTGAACAGGAGAACCTCGTTTATCCGGCACCCACGGGGGGAGCGCATCCCGGATAACTCATTTTGCCGTTTTTTTTGAGAGTTACTCTTATGGAATCGCCCAAAATCCCCTTTTTTTTTTTTTTTTTTCCATCACAAGGAACCGGCCAAGGGCACAAAAAAAATTGGGTAATACAAAGTCTGCTTAGTTGCCAGTCCCTATAAAGAAGACAGTAAGAGAATAAAATAAAAAAGAGAGGTGAGCCAATTTAGTTCGGGAGGTGTCTTGTTACTCTTCTTTTGAAAAGATGTAAGTCATAGGAAAGTGGAAAAATAGAAACAGGAAGAGAGTTCCAGAGTTTATCAGTGAAAAAAAAAAAAAAAAAAAAAAAAAAAAAAAAAAAAAAAAAAGCCTGGGTCGATTAGTGCCGTTGTTTTGAGGCTGCCGTTGTTTTAAATGCCGGTTAAACGAGGTTCTCCACATTGTCCAGGGTTGTGAATTTTTGTAGGCCACATTGTCGTACCGAGCCACCAGAATTATCATATTTTTTCCTCTATTACATATTTCCTCTATCTACCCTGATACCCTATTGTATGAACCCTCATACACCTATTTCAGCCGAAATCAGGTGTCATATAGGCTTGTAAAATGTTTCCACGAATGTGTGGGCAAGAAAGATACAGGCGCAAAGGAAGAAATTTGGCACACAAAGTTATATTTCGTCTCTTAACTCATTGTCCAAACGAGCGAAGCGAGCCTTTAGCATTTATGCTAAAATTTGTAATATATTGTGCCTGGCGACATTAGTGCTGTGGCGAAAGTAGTGCATTAGTGCAGTGGAAATAAAATGTGTGCGTAGCCTTCACAACAACAGTGTCTTAGCGTCGCCGAGAGGCAGGCCGCTTGTTTTAGGCCTCATATAACCACTATAACTAGTGTTCCTAATGCCGTTATAGGTGTTATTTAGGGTTAGCGTGGTATTATATACGTGGTAGGGTGTGTGTGAGGTGTTAAATATGCCATTTCAGCCGTGGCTACAGAGAGGAGGAAGAATAACAATTATGAAATACCACCACCACCATCAGATTGATAATTATCGTACAACCTTAGGTAAAATCATATAGTCAGTAAATGACTTTATAATTTTAGTAAATAACTTGTAATTTACTTTAGTAAATAACTTGGTAATTTTACTCACCCCAGTTTAAATGTCGTAGCATTGGATTTTCGATCTCGTATATTGAAAATAGACCCTACTTTACACATCTCGTATCATCGGATTCTCGTATATCGAATGCTCGTATAACGGGACCTCCCCGTATATTATATATACAGGGAGGTCCGTTATACGAGCATTCGGTATACGAGAATCGATGATACAAGATGTGTAAATTAGGGTCTAATTTCAATATACGAGATCGAAAATCCAATTATACGACATTCAAACTGGGGTGAGTAAAATTATCAAGTTCAAAATATGCGCCCTACCACTCCCAGGCTGACAAAGGGGGATTTGGTTGACCCCAGTGAGGTCACCCTTAGCAAGCCTTGACCTGAAGGGTAATTAAGCATATGGCGCGGCAAGGCATTTAGGGTAATTAGCAGGTGTGCGGCCCCAACCTTGGGGGCCGCAGTCAGGCCACCCCCAGCAAGGCATGGGCCTGAAGGGTAATTAAGCATATGGCGCGGCTGACCTTTAGGGGTAATTAGCCAGGTGTGTAGCCCAGACCTTGGGACCACTACACTACCTCTCTTGTATCACGCGGTGTCCTACAGTACAACGTCTTTTTTTCTTGTTATGCATGTTTTATGTTTTAAATTAATGTGCAGTAGGGTGTCCAAGATCATAGAGGGAAAAAATGAACATGTTTTTTTCACTTGCTCGTGTTTTACTTCTGTTCACACATGCATAAGAAGAGTTCCTGTGAAATTAGATGAAATTCGGAGAATATTTAGGGGTCGCGACAAACTGAACAACTTTCTAATAACCTTCAAAAACAAAGAAAAAAACTCAAAACATCCCACATTTTTAGAAAGAAACTTTTTAAGGAAACCAAAACAGACAGTTTTCATTGTTTCCATTCAGAAAGCCTTCTTTTGAGGGTCCTCCTTCTTTTCCCGCCCCACAAGTTTCCGATTTGGGGGTGGACTAACTGGAGGAGATACTTCTCCTGTGCGGCCGACTTCGTGGACCCCAGGCAGCGCTGGACTAGGGCGATGCCCCACTCCGCGGCATCGTTGACCACTCGGAGACCACTCGAGCTCGGAGCGTCCTTGAATCGGTCGTCCTCCTCCCACAATGCCGGGTCCTTTGCCAGGAAGCCCTCGTCCGCGTCGAGTTTCTGAAAGAAGGTCCGTGTCTTCGAAGTGACGAAGGACGAGAGGGAGGAAGATATCGTCATCTTTTTTCTCTCCAATCGCTTGAGTTCCTTCTTCGAGGCGGGCTTGTCCAATGCCTTGACCATCTGCTTCTTCTCCTCCACATCAATCCTTGAGTCGAAGAAGGCCAGTCCCGCATTTTCCTCGGAAACGTACCACAGGTGGCGTCGCAGGGCTTGTTCTGCTGCCTTGACAACGGTTTGGTCAGGGTATGTCTTGAGGATCTCGAGGAAGAGCACGTCGTTCAACGGAGCTTTCACAGAGATCGGTGCCTCATGCCATTGCTTGCAGTACACCAGAGCACACTCGAGGGCACTGGCGATGCGGTCCTCCGTATCGCCAGAGAGGGACGGGAGGAGTTTTCCGTCCCAATGCAGGACCAACCTCTCAGGTTTCTCCTGGTTCCGCAGTTCCATGATCTTCTCGGCGGCTTGCTCTCTCCCCGCAATTCGTGCTCGATGGACCGTGCTCTTCGAGACCACCATACTCCCAATGTCCATTCCAAGAACTTGAGCGGTAGCTGCGAACGTTGACATTGCTTGCCGCACCAACAACTTCTCCTCGATCCCAAGTTGAAATGAGGTTAAGATTTCCCTTTACGAAGATCGATGGCGACTGTTTTAGTTTTTTCCTCTGGCTTCGGGATCCACGAGCCGGTGATGACGTCGTCGACACAGGACTGCTGCTGCTGCTACTGCTTTGGCTTGGGATTTCCGCCCTTTCAGTCAGCCTGGCAATGTCGCTGTCTTCACGTTCCCGGAGCCGCTTGAGTCGAGTTCCGCGCTCGACCTGCTTCTCCACCTTCTTCGCTGTCACGAGGTCAATTCCAGCCATGGATGATTCCCCTCTGTCTTCTCTCTGACTCCGTAGGAACTCCTTGTCCTCGTCCTTCACGTCTGCCCGTTGGAGAGAGAAGTGTGCGAGGTCGAAGATTTCTTGGAGGTCTCCTTTGAAAATCTCCTCATCCATACGATGTTTCGGCCTGTCTTTGTTCTTGTTCTTCTTGAGGTCATTGTACGCCTTTATCAGCTTTGACAGCTTCGTGCCGGCGTGTATTACTGTAGTTGTCGGAATCCCGGCGCGCGGACCAGAAGGGGAGAACCTCCTCCACCACCGCCTTCCTGCTCCCCCTCGCCCTCTTCTCCATCTCCCGGTGGTGGTGGTAGTAGCGGAGGAGGACCTGCTCCTTCGATGGTAGCCAGGCTCCGGTGATTTCATCGATTGGAGCCTTGTCGACAGCCAAAGATTACTAGCGGCTCTTGTTGCATGTTTATAACCTGAGGGAGAAAAAAGTGGAAATTTAGAAAAATCCTGAAATTTGAGTCACGTCACCTAAATGTTCACTTTGTCGGGACCCCTAAATATTACTCAATTCGCCCAAAATTTCAACCCAATACTGTTTTACTATGAGAGAACCGGAATAACACACGAGCGTGCAACATTTCAAAACTTTAGCATTTTGGGACACCCTAATGTGCAGTTATGTTATTTTGTAATGCCGTAAGGGGTAGCTAAGGAGATCGACCACATCCTCGTTAGTACTCGTTGGAGGACCTCCAGAACTGCAAGGTTTACCAGAGTGCTGAGTTCTTTGGAAAAGATCACAGACTTGTTGTTGCTACACTTAAGCTTTCATGTCAAGTCCAGAAGAATCTCAAGAGGTATCCATACTGTGTTTCATCTTGAGAAACTGAAGGACTTGACATGTGCTCATGAGTATGCGGTGGCAGTCTCAAATTGGTTTGATGTGCTTGGTGCTCTCGGGGACCCTGTAGAACTGTGGGATACTTTCAAACGTAAAACTCTACAGGCTGCCAAGGAGTGTATTGGGGAGCGCCCGAGGTCAAGGCGTGGTTTTGTCTCGACGGAGACGCTGGAGAAAATCGAGGAGAGTCGCGCTGCCAGGCTTCCTGGGAACCAGGACCAGCACAGGGCTCTTCACGCCAGACTAGAACCCTCCTGGCGAGAGACAAGAAGAGGTATGTCAGGAGTCTCGCTGAGGATGTCAAGGGTCATTTGAACGCTAATGACCTCCGACCCGCCTACCGAGTCCTGAAGAAGCTCCGTTCCAAGTCTCCTTCTCGGGCGAGTGCTATTTGAACAGCAGATGGGCACCTCGTGTCGGACATGGATGGGCAGATGGCTCGTTGGGCTGAGTACTTTGGGCAGTTGTTCACGGTGGACCCTCCAACTGAGCAGCTTCACACCACTGGGTTACAGGCAGTGGATGCCGATCCTCCCATTGACGAAACTGCACCCTCTCTTGACGAAGTCAGAGAGGCTGAAGCAAAGTTGAGGGGTGGAAAGGCAGCTGGTGTTTGTAATATCAGTGCAGAGCTCCTCAAAGCTGGGGGTGAGGCCATGATCCGCGGGTTGCATGCTGTCCTGACTGCCGTGTGGCAATCAGGTACCATTCCTCCTGACTGGAAAAGGGGGCTGGTCGTCCCTATCTGGAAAGGGAAAGGGGACCGTCAGGACTGCAACAATTACCGCGGTATTACACTGCTCAGCGTACCAGGCAAGGTGCTTGTCCATCTATTGCTGACACGGATTCGCAGTCATCTGGTGAAGCATCAGAGACCTCAGCAGTCTGGGTTCATGCCTGGTAAGTCAACAACGGCCCGTATCCTAGCGCTTCGTGTCCTGGTGGAACGCCGACGTGAGTTTCGACAGGAGATGCTTGCAGCCTATGTTGATCTCAAGAAGGCGTTTGACTCAGTGCAACGTGAGTCACTCTGGGATCTTCTGCGACTTCGTGGGATTCCTGCAAGGACTATTGGTTTGATAACTGGTCTGTATTCTGGGACTGAGTGCTGTGAAGTGTGGGGCAGGTGTATCCAGCTTCTTTCCTGTGAATACAGGAGTGAGGCAAGGGTGCGCCCTTACCCCATCACTTTTCAACGCTTGTATGGACTGGGTATTGGACAAGGTTGTAGATCAAAGTTATTGTGGAGCATCCGTCGGCAACACCAAGATCACTGATCTTGTTTTTGCCGATGATGCAGTAATCTTTGCTATAGTCGCTGGAGGTCCTAGTGATGGCTCTCGAGGTGCTGCACGAGGAGGCAAAGCCTTTGGGACTTGAGGTCTCCTGGCTCAAGACCAAGGTCCAGGTGTTTGGAGACTTACTAGATGAAGCAGTACAGTCTGTTCATGCGTGCGGCGAGGACATTGAGATCTTGGAAAGTTTTACATACCTTGGTAGCGCAGTCCATAATGAAGGCGGGTCACGTCAAGAAGTCTTACGGCGGATTGGCATAGCCCACGGTGTTATGGACTCGCTCAGCGGGAGCATTTGGCGTTGTCGGTACCTGTGCAGGAGGACAAAGATCCGGATCTTCAAGTCGATTGTGATCCCTGTCTTACTCTATGGTTGTGAGACATGGACACTAAATAGTGACTTGAAGAGACGAATCAATGCCTTTGGTAATAAGTGTCTTCGCAGAATCATGGGGTATCGCTGGGATGATTACATGTCAAATCAGCGATTGCACCGTGAGACTGAATCGAGGCCTATTACCTGCATAGTCCGTCAGCGCCAACTTCGGCTATATGGGCATGTGGCACGCTACCCTGAAACCGATACTTCCCATCGGGTTCTATCTGTAAGAGACAATCCGGCGTGGAGGAGGCCAAGGTGGCGCCCACAAGGCTCATGGCTGGGGCAAGTTGATGTTTCTTGTCGAGAGCTGCTTGGTATGGGAAAGGAGCCTGCATGGGAACTCGCGTGTGGTGACCCCCGGGAGTGGCGTCGTAGGGTGGGCGAGGCGACGCGCCCCCCGGCGTATGCCCCCAATGATTGATTGATGTGTTATTTTGTGTGCTATTTTCTCTTTCAGATTGCTTTTTCTACAGAATAGGTAGTACAGTGTGGGTAATATAGACGCTGTGTGTTTGTTGTGTTTCCTATAGTTTATTTTAGCTTGAAAAACATGGTGTTTTTTTCTTTTTTTTTTAATTGATGGAGTCTTGGAACCAAACCTATATTTTACCATTAGTTATGTGTTTCGTTATACGAGATTTCGCTTTACGAGTATGCCAGGTGGAACCTAACTGCTCGTATCTTCAGGACCTCCCTGTACAGTCGACCGCCGATTTAACGGACTAAAAGGGGGGAGAAGTGGTCCGTTAAAGCAGATTGTCCGTTACTGCGAGGGTATTTTCCCAAGGGTGTGAAAATATAGGAAAAACACAGGAAAAATTGTGAAATAAATGAGAAATAATCACAAACACAACCAGACCGTGTAGCTATGTTGGGAGGTAAACAGTGACTGGCACTACATGCTGGATTTGGTACGCTCCTACACGCTGTGAAATAAATGAGAAATAATCACAAACACAACCAGACCGTGTAGTTATGTGGGAAGTAAATAGTGACTGGCGCTACATCAGTGATTTTGGCACACTCGCCCATGACTGCATGGGACTGGTATTAGGAGAGTTAGTAAGTATCCAGGCTCGCTCATTACTGCTTGGTATGCTATGAAATATCATTATTCTAGGGGAATGTAGACATATAATCGCATTTTAATGGCTATTATTCATACATATGAGTTAAGATGAAAATACAATCAAGGCGCTCATCCACGCCTGGCAGCGCGGCAGCACAGCAGCATCATAAGACATTATAATCCCCCCAAAATGAGATATAAAGGAAAAAAAGTCTCCTGTAAAGTGATGAGTTATCCCTAAAATGTTGCCGTTTTCTCTCCGTCTGGCTCGTGAAAGCTAAACAAACTAACGGTCAGACACAGGCCGTGGCTGTCAAAGGTATTGCTTATTATCATGACCATTGCTCATTATTATATATACAGGAGAACCTCATTTAACCGGCATTTAAAAACAACGGCAGCCTCAAAACAACGGCACTAATCGACCCAGGCATTAATTAAGTATAATTATTTCAAAAACTGAGAAAATTGGCAGAAATTTAGTTGGGCAAGGCTGTGGTCTACACAGACTCTCTCTCCTCACTCTACCTCCTCCTCTCCCGTCATCCACGATCCTCTACGTCCCTCGTCCACACCATCCAGAGGGCCCTTCACCTTACCAAAGAGGGGTGGGAGATCGCCTTCCAGTGCGTTCCCTCCCACGCTGGTATCCCAGGCAACGAGGTGGCTGATTCTGCTGCCAGGATGGCCTTAACAGATGTAAACACGACACCCTTCCCTCTGCCGCTCTCCGCGGCCAAACGCCTGATCCCCCGGGTCTGCCGCTCCACCTGGAATAACACACTCGGCGATGCCCTCCGCATCACCTCCATGGGCCAATACCGCAGTGACTCTTCCCCCCAGCCGTGGATACGGAAAAAGTCCCGCGTCCTGGATGTCACTCTCACCCGCCTCCGCCTGGGGCATACGACACTCACAGCTCACCTGCATCGCCTCCGTCTGTCCCCTGACCCCCACTGCCCTTGGTGCATGAATTTTCCGGAGACTATTGAACACTTTCTGCTGCAGTGTCCGCGCTTCCACTCACACCGTGTAGTGCTACAGTCTCAACTCCTCACCCTGAACGTCACTACCTTTGACCTGCCCACCCTGCTGGCGGCGGCTGGCGTTCCCCCCTCTCGGCAACACGCCGTCATCCGCCTCACCTGTGCCTTCCTGAGGAAGACAGGTCAACTACCGCGCCTGTGATAGCATCATAGGACATCACCAGGGCTCATAGTGTTCCCCGAGGGATCCTCGCAGCCCTAAAACAACAACAACAACAACCTCCAGAAACCACAGTATTTATTGGGATTTTGGGCGATTCCATAAGAGTAACTCTCAAAACAACGGCAAAATGAGTTATCCGGCATGCGCTCCCCCCCGAGGGTGCCGGATAAACAAGGTTCTCCTGTATTATGTGGTTGTGATGAGCTGTTCTATACACGTGTCGCTATTTAGGTCAGTGTAGCACCGTATGTCACCTTAAATAAGGGTGATTTAAGGTGACAGGGAGACAGTCTTGCAGCGGCCACGCCATAACACTAATAATCACTATTTTAATCAATACACACTTTCTACCACTAAATCACTAGCAACACAGGCTCCTTCCTTATATACCTTAATATCTGATACATCAAAACTCATTAAAACCCAAGCATTCCAAATTAAAACGCGAAAAATTATATTGAGTTGACAATTCGAGCAGCGACAAGCGGCCTGGCATGCCATTCTTGCCCGCAAATTTGTCACTCAAATGGAGTCCGTTAAATCCGAAGTCCGTTAAACCGAGGTCTGTTAAATCGAGGGTCGACTGTGTTTATATATATATATATGTATATATATATATATATATATATATATATATATATATATATATATATATATATATATATATATATATATTATATATATATATTATATTATATATTATATATACAGTCAAACCTCGATATAACGGACCTCGATGTAATGGACTTCGGATGTAACGGACTCCATTTGTGTGACATTGTGTGTTTTTTGCATATAGACTGCTCATCGCCGCTCGCATTGTCAACTCAACATAATTGTATTATTTTCTCATTTTACTTTGGAATGCTTGGGTTTTAAGGAGTTTTGATGTATCACATATTAAGATATATAAGGAAGGAGCCTGTATTGCTAGTGATTTAGTGGTACAAGGTGTGTATTGTTTAAAATAGTGACTATTAGTGTTATGGCGTGGCCGCTGCTACGTCTCCCTGTCACCTCAACACCCTAAATCACCCTTATCTAAGGTGACACGCAGTGCTACACTGACCTAAATAGTGACACGTGTATAGAACCGCACTTCTCAACCATATAATATATATAATAATGAGCATTAGTCATGATAATATGCAATACCTTTGACAGCCACGGGCTGTGCCTAGCTTGTTGTTTGTTTACCTTTCTCTAGAGCTTGAGCTTGACTAGCTACATGGTCTAGTTGTGTTTGTGATTATATTTCATTTATTTCACGTGTAGGAGTGGACCAAATTCAGCATGTAGTGCCAGTCACTGTTTACCTCCCAACATAGCTACACAGTCTGGTTGTGCTTGTGCTTATTTCTCATTTATTTCACAATTTTTCCGTTTTTTTCATATATTTTTCCACCCTTGGGAAAATACCCTCGCTATAACGGACAATCGGCTTTAATGGACCACTCCTCCCCCCCTTTAGTCCGTTACATCGAGGTTTGACTGTATATACGTATATATATATTGTTACGTGTAGCGTAAATGCATGATGTGGTGGGGGGAATGTAGGTGTCTGTATGTATGAACTGAAGCAGCGAGTGAGGGTGCCAGTCGGGCAACCTTGAACGTGGGTGGGTGGCTGCCCAGGTGGGAGGCTGGGAGGGGGCCAGAGGGACGCGAGGGTGGCGGGCTGGCGGTGAGCAGTGGCGCTGAGACCAGCGACGAGTGAGGGTGGAAGCTTGGTAGCGCGAGGGTGCGAGGCGCTGTGGGGTGGTTGCGGTGTGGTGGAGGGGGGTTTGTGGGGAGTTGTACTTTGTGTATTGTACTGAGGAAGGAACTGTGCTGACCGTAGGGATGCAGAGTAGCCCTTGCGACCATCTGCAAGATATGGGGGGGCGACTGTGTAGCATGTAACTTGTACTGTGACTTGTACGGTGTGTGTGGCTTGTTCATTAAACTAAGAAATGCCTCTAGTGTCTTCCTTCGCCTGTGTATTGACCTCGTGGGTTACCTTAGGTCGCCTCATCTTGACACGCCGAGCTCCTGTAGAAGTTGCCTGCAGAAGTAAGTGGCCTGCAGCGGTCATTGGTACGTAAAACACCTCTTTCCTGTACAGCCTTTTAGCCTGTAACACCTGGGTAGGTGTGGTAAGGTCCAGGAGAGGAGTGGAGAGCGTAACAATATATATAAGTTGTATATACATTTAGCAAGAGATGTTACTCTGGTGGGAATCTGGCGTGTACTTATTGCTCTGCAGGCGGAAGAGCGTCCACCACGAATACCTAGCTACATGCCCACGTCTCTAAGGTGCAAATATTATGACGATGGCTAATAACCAGTCATTTCTAATTAAGGTGATAATATAAGGTGATGATGGTTAATACCACTGGGAATGTTCATTTATCATATCTCAATACTTATCATTTACTTAAATAACCTAAATTTCTACCCATTACCATTATATATATATATAATATTATATATAATATATATATATATATATATATATATATATATATATATATATATATATATATATACACATACACACACACACACTAAAACCCTTATAACTCGGCATTGTATAACTCAGAATTTGATATAACTCGGCAAGGCAAAGACAGGCGGCAAAAAATTATGTATCTCGGCATTTTGCAGTTATATATATATATATATATACAGTAAAAGCCTTATAACTCGGCACGATAGGGGCTCTGGCCCTTGCCGAGTTATTCAATGTGCCGAGTTATGCAATGTCCTCCTCTGATATGGGTAAAAAAAAAAAAAAAAAAAAAAAAAAAAAAAAAAATACAGTACTGTAAAGCATAAAAGCAACACTTACCAATGAACGGGAAGCAGCAGGCATGTAATCCAAGAGAGGGGAGCCTTGTTGTAACATGTAGAAGATGTTAGGGGGACTCAGTCACATTTTAACACTGGTATCACTTAATCACTTTATAATCACAACTCTGTACTGTATTGTATACAGTACTGTA
Source organism: Chionoecetes opilio (assembly GCA_016584305.1). NCBI lineage: Eukaryota > Metazoa > Arthropoda > Malacostraca > Decapoda > Majidae > Chionoecetes > Chionoecetes opilio. Next base: position 602,750 of record JACEEZ010008567.1, read on the forward strand.
CCTGTACACTTAATTTTACATCACTTGAGCACTTAATTACTGCAACACTATGCCCTGTCCATTAACTCTACCTTCGACTGCGAGTGCATGGGAGGACACAGGGGGCGGCATGAGCCTCTAATCACAGGCGTCACTATAAGAATCCTACCTGCGCCACCAACGGGCGAGGGCCAACCATTCCAGCCCTCGAGTGAGCCTCCAGGGCCTACCATCCCCCCCCCCAAAAAAAAAAAAAAAAAACCTTGTCTTTGCCATGCCGAGTTATATCAAATTCAGAGTTATACAGTGCCGAGTTATAAGGCTTTTACTGTATAAATATATATATATATATACATATATATATATATATATATATTATATATATATAATTATATATTATATAATATATTATATATATATATATATTGCCGGCGCATAAGACGCACCCCTATTTTACAAGGAGTTTGAGAAGAAGAAAAATATTGTGTTTTGAGGGGAAATTTTTTTTCTCGTAAATTTATCAGAAGTTATTAAAAAAAAAGGATTGTAGGGGAAAGCAAATGATTATGAGCATGTACCTAAATACAATATTCACAGTGCAGTGAATGTGAATGAAAAATTATACTAGTTAAAATGTAAAGGGAATGACAGGTAACCAAAATCGGTCATAATATATTGCAGGATGCCTCCACGAATTGATATTCTCATATTTTGCTACCTATGACATATAGCTTAGATTTATGCTGTAGGTATGCCTTTGTTGCTTTTCTGCTATGTGTTTAGACTTTGTGGAAAATTTGCAGTATATATATTGGTATTATTTTGGTAGTGGGCTTTCAAAAGTCCTAGGACTCTTACCTACATCATCGTGTGCTTTCTTCATTCTGAGTATTTTGAGCCCCATTTCCCATGGCGCAATAAAATAATAATGGCATTACACGTAGTAGTACCGAAAATCTACCGTTATTTCAACCAGAAAGTTTAGTTAGGTTAAATTAGATTAGGTTAGGTTAGAGGTGGGGTTTGGTTTAGTAACAGATGATATAGAGAAAAACAAAGGGCACCGGGTTGAAGGGCACCATTGTCGGGATCGACATATTTGCCCTGGTGACTACCTATGAATCTATCACAGTCGTGAGGGTTGATTAGTCTTTTTCAGGAAGGTACAGGTGAAGGCTGGTTCACACTCTGAAATCACGGCAGCTTTCTGTCAGCCGTGCCTTGTATTCACACTATTCGTCACGGTTCCGTCATTTTCGCAGTTCCTGCTCACCCTCTAAGCAGACATGGTGCCTCAGAGGCTATGGTTGAAGAAAATTTGCATTAATAGCACTTCTGTTGGATGAAGAAGAGGAGTTGAACTCAAAAAGACACTGTTTTGGGTACATAAAGCCTTGAGAAAACAACAATTATCAGCACGGCACAGTCTCCATTACGTTGAAATATCTTCCCCAGAAACCGTTACGTGACAGGACGGTGATGTATGTGGAGCTGTGACGGCGGCGCACCGTTTAGTGTAACACGTCTATTTGTTTGAATGTAAGAAATTCTAACGGATGTGATGAGACGGTGCCGTCTCACCATGGTGGTATGGTGTGATTCGGCCTTGAGGCGACGGTGTGGCGCCGTGACAGGGGTCATGGTCTTGGTGTACCGTGTGGAACACTTTTGTCCGTCTACAGGTACCGTTGCAGCCTTTTTACTAGCACTCTTTAATACAGTTTCCTTATCCGTAGAGGTACAGGGGTGAGGATTGATGGGTCGAGGTGGTACAAAAGCCTAACTGTCTCCTATCCCACCTTGCTTACCACTGTAGAGGTGCAAACACACACACGCACATACACACCTGCATCGGCTTAGGCCACCCCCCTGTCTGGGACCAGGATTAGAGGGTGACCTAATGCTAACCTGGCTTGTCCTCACCTTTGCACTTTGCATTCCTTTTTAAGGGAAAAAACTGCGTCGTATGCGCCGGCAAATACGGTATATATATATACCGTATTTGCCGGCGCATAAGACGTAGTTTTTTCCCTTAAAAGGAATGCAAAGTTCACCCTACGTCTAATCCGGCCATATTAGCGAATGAGGTCGGATAGAGAATGCAGAACAGCCGGTGGTGTATTATTACTAAAGGGGTCTGGAGTGATCTGTGTTGAGCAGTAGCACTGAGCACAAATTTGTAACTATGTTATCAACAGTAATGCATAATACTAAGAAAAGATTGGAGTTTAAGAGAAAACAAGAGCTGGGGCAACAAGATAGCGATTGTTGCTGCCAAGATGGCCGTGTCAGATGTAAACATCATCCACCCCCCGCTGCTGCTCTCCATTGTAAATCGTCTGATATCTCAGGTCTGCCGCTTCACCTGGGATACTTCACTCGGCGACGCCCTCCCCGCACCCACCATGGGTCATTACCGCTCAGACTCCTCCCCGCACCCATGGAAAAGACAAACATCCCGCACATCAGATGTCGCCTTAACCCGCAGTCGACCTGCAGCTGGTGCTGCATTTGTGTCGGCAAGGACAAGTCAGGTCAGCGTCAGGTCACCCTCTAATCCTGGTCCCAGACAGGGGGGTGGCCCAAGCCGATGCAGGTGACGTGTGTATGTGCGTATGTGTGTTAGCGCCGCTACAGTGGTAAGCAAGGTGGGATAGGAGACAGCATAGGCCTTTGTACACCTCGACCCATCAATCCTCACCCCTGTACCTCAACGGATAAGGAAACTGTATGAAAGAGTGCTAGTAAAAAGGCTGCAACGGTACCTGTAGACGGGACAAAAATGTTCCACACGGTACACCAAGACCAAGACCCATCACGGCGCCACACCGTCCGCCTCAAGGCCGAATCACACCATACCACCATGGTGAGACGGCACCGTCTCATCACATCCGTTAGAATTTCTTACATTCAAACGAATAGACGTGTTACACTAAACGGTGCGCCGCCGTCACGGCTCCAATACATCACCGTCCTGTCACGTAACGGTTTCTGGGGAAGAATATTTTAACGTAATGAGACTGTGCCGTGCTGATAATTGTCGTTTTCTCAAGGCTTTATGTACCCAAAACAATGTCTTTTAGAGTTAAACACTTCGTCATCCAACAGAAGTGCTATTAATGCAAATTTCTTCAACCATAGCCTCTGAGGCACCATGTCTGCTTAGAGGGTGAGCAGGAACTGCCGAAAATGATGGAACCGTGACGAATAGTGTGAATACAAGGCACGGCTGACGAAACGCTGCCGTGATTTCAGAGTGTGAACCAGCCTTCACCTGTACTTTCCTGAAGAAGACTAATCAACCCTCGCGACTGTGATAGATTCATAGGTGTAAACCAGGGCAAATATCATCAATCACGACAAAGGTGCCCTTCAACAATTACAACAATAACAACAAGGTAGAGATGGTTACCTTACAGTGTTACCTAAATATCTTCGTAAATTTTTGTTATTGGGCAACCACCGATTTCGAGGCCGAAACTTAGTCCTCCTGAATAGTTTTGATGTGTTTTGAATTAATCTGGCTCTCGTTTTTGTCAGACATCAATGTTTGTTTACATGTGTGTGTGTGTGGGAGGGGGGGCAACCTGCCCCTCCAGGTCAGCCGTGCAAACATTGTTTCGCTTCACACTGCCATAGTATTGGTAATATGCGTTTTTTTTCTATATCATCTGTTACTAAACCAAACCAACCTAACTAAACCAAACCCCACCTCTAACCTAACCTAATCTAATTTAACCTAACTAAACTTTCTGGTTGAAATAACGGTAGATTTTCGGTACTACTACGTGTAATGCCATTATTATTTTATTGCGCCATGGGAAATGGGGCTCAAAATACTCAGAATGAAGAAAGCTACACGATGATGTAGGTAAGAGTCTTTTGAAAGCCCACTACCAAAATAATACCAATATCTATACTGCAAATTTTCCACAAATTCTAAACACATAGCAGAAAAGCAACAAAGGTATACCTACAACATTAAATCTAAGCTATATGTCATTGGTAGCAAAATATGAGAATATCAATTCGTGGAGGCATCCTGCAATATATTATGACAGATTTTGATTACCCTGTCATTCCCTTTACATTTTAACTAGTATAATTTTTCATTCACATTCACTGCACTGTGAATATTGTATTTAGGTACATGCTCATAATCATTTGCTTTCACCTACAAATCCTTTTTTTTTAATAACTTGTGATAAATTTACGAGAAAAAAAAATTTCCCTCAAAAACACCAATATATTTTTTTCTCAAAACCTCCTTGTAAAATAAGGGCGCGTCTTATGCGGAGGTGCGTCTTATGCGCCGGCAAATACGGTATATATATATATATATATATATATATATATATTTTTTTTTTTTACATCTATGCCTACAGCGCCTGTAGGCAGTGACCTCCAGGGCTCAGATGGTAGGCCCTGGAGGCTCACTTGAGGGTTGTGATGGTTGGCCCTCGCCCATAGTGGCGCAGGCAGGATTTTTATAGTGACGCCTGTGATTAGAGGCTCATGCCTCCCACTGTGTCCTCCGATGCACTCACAGTCGAAGGTAGAGTTAATGGACAGGGCATGTGGGTGTTCTTAGGCCACTCGACGGTGCAGAAAGATTTTAAGTGGATTTATGGGTCTCACTCGGGATCGAACTCGGGTCTTCGAGAACGCCACCCGGTGACGCTAACCACTCTGCTACCGCCTCCCCTAAACTGCATCTCTTGGTTTTCACTCGGCATATCATGCCCTCACAACCTCTTGTGTGAACATGTATACAGAAAGTCGGCAAAAAATAATGTATCTCGGCATATTGCCGAGTTATAACTGCATCTCTTTGCTTACACTCGGCATATCCTCAGTTTTAAATCCCTAAAGTCGTTTTTTTTCCTTTTGCCCTTTTCCGGGAGGCTAAAGGCTCTTAAATTTTAAATTCCCCTTTCTTGCGGGAAAAACCCCCTTGCGTGTGGAGCTGCCCTTTTTAAAATTTTACAGTACTGTATGAGGGAATCCCAAAACATTTAAAATGGGTTTGAAAAATTTTAAAGGCAAAGGTCGGGTACCAGCGCATAGGCTGAGCCGTGTTTTTGTCGTCCAACCCACCGTTTTGGGTACGAAGACCTTTTTTGTCGAAATTGAAAAAGGATTGGTTTTTTTTTTTGCAAACAAAAACAAAAAGATTGGTAGGAGCCGAAATAATAATCATGAAAAAACATTCAAAATATCAAAATTTTGTTTTAACACACTTTTCAGCAAGTGTTTTTGGGTTTTGGGGTTTCGAAATTTCCCCGAAAATTTTTGAAATTTTTATTTTTTAACCATATCGGGGAGGGATATGCATAATGGGCAACCCCAGACCCCCTATTGGGGCCGGGTTTTATAAGGGTTTTAGTGTATCAGTCCCGGGCCAAAAAAAAAATCTTTAAAAATTTTTAAACGGAAAAAACCAAATTTTTAAACATTAAAAAATTCCCGGGCCAAGATTTGATTTGGGCCTTTTCCCCGCCTAGAAAAGGGGAGGAGATGGGTGATAAACTTAGCCGCCTCTGCCCCCCTTTTGACCTCGTTTATCCCCTCCCCCCCCCCAAAAGCGGGCAGCACTCAGGACCTTGTGATCTCTTACAGAAAAAGATTTACTTTTTAAAAAAAAAAAGCGCTCCGGCCAAAACCCAAAGTTTTTTTCACTGTGTGGCAATTTTGGGGCCCCTATAATTTCACTCCACTGCCCCCCAAAAGGGTTTGGAAGAAGCGGGCAAAGGGAAAGAAAAATCCGTGCCTTGACTCTGCTAGAGAAGGGAGAGTCAGTGATTGCTGTAGCCAAAGATATCAGGCACTGAAGAAACTGTGGCACTGAGGGGCACTGTGGCACTGAAAAAGCTGTGGATTACCATGGACCCCACCTACTTCGCCAACCATGCCGAATCCATGCCCAAACGACTGCAGATGGTGATCAAGTGTAAAGGCGACATGACAAAGTATTAACTGTAAGGAAATATCCAAAAATATAACTCTTGAATGGTGAGATTTTTTGTTTCATTGTCTTTGTAAAGTTTTTTTTGCCGGCACTGTATATATATATACAGGGAGGTCCCGAAGATACGAGCAGTTAGGTGCCACCTGGCATACTCGTAAAGCGAAATCTCGTATAACGAAACTCAAAACTAATGGTAAAATATAGGTTTGGTTCCAGGACCCCATCAATAAAAAATAAAAAATAAATATAAAAAAACATGTTTTTCAAGCTAAAATAAACTATAGCAAACACAACAAACACACAGCGTCTATATTACCCACACTGTACTACCTATTCTGTAGAAAAAGCATTCTGAAAGAGAAAATAGCACACAAAATAACATAACTGCACATTAATTAAACATAAAACATGCATAACAAGCAAAAAAGACGTTGTACTGGAGGGGACGCCTCGTGATACAAGAGAGGGTAGTGTAGCGGTCCCAAGGTTGGGGCAGCACACCTGGCTAATTACCCCTAAAGATCAGGCTGCGCCATATGCTTAATTAGCCTTCAGGTCACGCCTTGCTAGGGGTGACCTGACTGGGGTCAACCAAACCCCCCTTTGCCCAGCCGGGAGTCCTGTATTCAGGCAGTTACCTACCTACCATGACAGAGGCTACACATCACTCCTCTCCCTGTGTTCCTCGTGGCATCACTCCGCTGTACTTACCTACATAATAAACCTACCTACCTAATAAACTTGTGTGTGAACGCTGTGTTAGGTAGGTAAGGGACAAGGGAGGGTATGCAGACCTCTTCCACTGCCCACAAACTCATCTCTGCGCATCTGAATCATTGTACATTGTTGTGTACACTTTAGCTAGAAACTGATTACACCAAACACAGAGTTCACACACAGGTTTATTTCGACGGGGATATGTAGGTACAGCGGAGGAATGCCACGAGGAACAGAGAGAGGAGGAGTGGTGTCCTCTCACTGTGGTGTTAGGTAGGTAACTGCCAGAAGCTGGTCTAGGAAGCCAGGGCGGGAACCCAGCAACAGAGGTGCCAGAGGAATTTGGGTCACGAGCGAGTCAGGTCCACGCCAGGTGTTGGCTTGACCTTGAGGGGTAATTAGCCAGGTGTGCGGCACCACAACATCATCATACAGCCCAGATGCATACGTGGTAGGGCGCGCATTTTGAACTTGGTAATTTTACTCACCCCAGTTTGAATGTCGTAGCATTGGATTTTCAATCTCGTATATTGAAAATAGACCCTGATTTACTCAGCTCGTATCATTGATTTCTCGTATACCGAATGCTCGTATAACGGGACTTCCCTGTACTTGAATGTTGGCGAAAACTTTAGTATCGTCAAATACCAATGAGCGAGGCGCCCATTGAGGTTTTTACCCTTGAATAAGTCAGTCACAGGAGCGTGATCGGTGAAAACTTGAATAGGGTAGCCAAAGATAATGTCCCTGAAATGCTTGAGAGCCCAGACCATGGCAAGGGCTTCGAGATGAGTGACTAAGTAGCGAGATTCAGCATCGTTCAAGACGCGACTGGCAAATGCAATGACATGATTCTTACCTGTCATCTGACTGCATAAGAACAGCACCAAGGCCTAGAGCAGATGCGTCCGTGCAGAGAACGAATGGCTCAGAAAAGTCTGGAAAGTTACGAACCGGAGCATTGCATAAGGCACGGTTTAAAGCATTGAAACTCTGTTCTTGCGCTGGGCTCCATTGAAAAGGAGCATCCTTCTTCAAGAGTCTGTTTAAAGGGGACGCTACCGACGAAAAATCTTTTATGAAGGAGCGATAGTAGCCCGCAAGACCAAGAAAAGAGCGTACATTTTCCGTAGACTTTGGCGTAGGGAAATTTTTTACCGCTCTAACTTTAGTGTCCACCGTGTGAATACCATCCCGATCCAAGACATGACCAAGGGACTGGATTCGAGATTTCAGAAATTCACACTTTGCAAGTTTTACTTTGAGCCCTGCCTCATGCAGTTTTCCGAACACTGCTTTGAGTTGAGAGAAATGAGTCGCCATATCTTTGCTAACGATAATTGTATCGTCCAAATAAGCTCAAACACTTTTACCTAGCATACCTGAAAACAAGGAATTGATCATCCTTTGAGAGGTAAGAGGTGCATTTTTCAATCCAAAGGGCATACGTAACCATTCGTAATGCCCGGACGGGGTAGAGAATGCAGTGACATCACGAGAGCGCTCGTCAAGAGGCACTTGCCAATAGCCTGAAACTAGGTCGAGGCTAGAGAAAATAGTATTATTACGGCCAATGCTTTGTAAAAGGTCACTTAAGAGAGGCAGAGGATAATGATCCGAAACCGTTACATCATTGACCCGACGAAAGTCAATGACTGGTCGCCATGACGCGTCTTTCTTTGGGACGAGGAACAAAGGCGAGTTCCAAGGAGACTGGGATTCCTGAATAACACCTTGCTCGCACATGTCGTGTATCTTGCCATCAACTATAGCTCTTTGGCTATGAGGCAGCCTGTAGGAAGGTGTATACGCAGGATTTGTATCAGGCTGTAAGTGTATGATGTGAGACGCATGATCTGTAACTCCTAAACGCTCATCAGGCAGCGCTATAACCTGGCGAAATTGTGCAAGTTTGAAGGAGTTCATCTTTGTCGTCAGGATAGTCAGTAACACGTACAAAAGGCTTAAGACGCTCAACAATGTCAGCCTGAGAAGACTCATCCTGCAAGGCCGAAATAGAAGCCACAGGAAGTAGTGGTGGGCGGTCCTGAACAGGATTACCGTAAACCTGAAAATTGCTCATGAAAGTACCATTTTTAACTGTAATTGATGCACCCGTGTTATTGAGAACAAGGACATCTGTGATATGACCAGGGCGCACGGTACATAGAATAGACTCGAAGCCAAGGCGATTGATGCGCATAGTTTCACTTAGGCACAAAACATCGCTGCCTATAGGAGCCTCAGAGACACGAACAGGCAAGCGAGCAGCTGTACGGGAAGGAATGATTTGGTCACCCACCAAAATAGCAGAAACGTAAGGCCATTGCTGAGAGACACGGCGCGATTCATTGTTGCGCTGAGGCGAACATTGTGAGGAGGAGCGCTCCGTATTTAGATTGGTCGCCAGCATGCAAGGAGGAGGCGGAGCACGAAGCAAAGGTGCCGCTTCAGTCATGGCAGGAAGAAAACGTCCATTGAACGAAAGAGCGCTTTGACTTGAATGTATATCAATACCATGCTGCGTAAGCGAGCCAAGACCAACCTAACCACGGCAAGGTAACGCAAAACCACGCACTACATAGAAATCGGCATGGAAAGAAGATGCCTCAGCAAGACCAACTGGGAGTGATACAACCCCTAAAATCGTCAGAGCAGAACCTTCAACGCCGAAAAGATGAAAATGCAAAGGTTGGAGGTGAAAACCATCATCAGGAAAACTAGTTTGTAATTCCAAAAATGCAGCTTCAGATAAAACATTAACGTAAGAACCTGTGTCCACTCCCAAAGACAGACGGGTCTTACCAATGTGCTCCTGCATCGTCAAGAGAGGGTGCCGAGAGCAAGCGGCGACGACAGAACTGACCACAGACTGTGAACATGGCAAAGAGAATGACGGAGAATCAGCCGTGGGGGGTCGCCGCTGCAGGTGAGCATTAGCTAATCCGGTCCGGCAGGCCTGCGGCACGAAACTTTCCCCGACTGAGGAAGTGAAGAGTGCACCTGTGAAGCACGTCTGTCACGCATATTGAGAAGCGTGAAGCAGTCATCTGAACCGTGGCCACCAAAACCGTGAACGTGACAGAACAGAGGAGTCTGAGAACCACCACGTTTATTAAAGGAGCGAGAAAGCTGCGACCTCGGGGAGGGAAGCAATGGAGGAGAACTCGTAGCGGCGTCTGAGTAAGAGCAAGCTGAAGTGTTGTCGCGAGAATGAGAGGAAGGGGGAGGGAACGAGCCCTGTGGGGCAGGAGTCTCGCGAGCAACTTGTCGTCTACGCCGGAAACAACGCTGTGAGGTATGGCCTGTCCTCGAGCAAAATGAACACAGCAAGGGAGGAGCAGAAGAACCAACAGCATTAAACATAACAGGCGCGATCGGGGTGTTATGAGGCGACGGCGCTGGAGGGACACGAAGAGAACTTTCTGCAATACGCTTTTCAATGGTTGAAGCGAAATCTAGCAGTCTGTCTTTAGCAGTAAAATCAATGGAGGAGGCAACGCAGCGATGTTCAGGAGTTAAATGAGCAACAAACATGGCATATTCTAGCATTACGCGAAGATCCTTGCAAGATATGGCGTCGTCTTTGAACCAATCAGCCTTACGCAGTGGTGATACAGCGTCATCAGCGATTTGCGCAGCAAGAGTTTGGCCATCAAAATGATCAGCCGTGCCAAGACGATTAGTGAGAGAGTCAGTCATGCGAAATAAGAACATAAGAACATAAGAAAATAAGGAAGCTACAAGAGGCCGCGAGGCCTACACGTGGTAGTTCCTGTCACCTAACACTACCTACATCCACCTTTCATCCCCATCCATGAACCTATCCAGCTCCCCTTTACAGCTCCCCAATGACTCAGCACTAACTACCTGTCTACTGAGACCATTCCATTCATTCACCACCCTATTTGTGAACCAGTTTTTCCCCATTTCCTTTCTAAATCTACGCTTTTCCAGCTTGAATCCGTTACTTCTTGTTCTACCCTGGTTAAAAGCCGTAAGAACTTTTCCTACCTCTCCTTTATTAAATCCCTTTAGCCACTTAAAAACTTCTATCAGATCGCCCATTACTCTGCGTCTCTCGAGTGAGTGTAATTTTAATAACTTCAATCTCCTCTCATAACTAAAGTTACGCATCCCTTGTATCATTTTGGTCATCCTTCTCTGCACTTTTTCTAACAACACTATATCCATCCTGTAATATGGAGACCAAAACTGAACTGCATAGTCTAGGTGAGGCCTGACTAGAGCCAGATAAAGCTTTAGAATAACTTCCGTACTTCTACTTTTAACACTTCTGGTAATGAATCCTAATACTCTATTAGCTCTATTTCTGGCCTCAATACATTGTTTCCTAGGTCGGAGGTCTGGGCTCACCCTCACTCAAAGATCTTTTTCACCTTCTGATCTTTTCAGCGATACTTTGCTTATGGTGTATCTATTACCAGGGTTTTTTCTACCAACATTCATAACGCTACATTTATCAATATTAAATTCCATCTGCCATCTGACTGCCCACTCGTTAAGTTTATCGAAGTCTCCCTGCAATATGTTTACGTCAGACTGTGATCCAATAACCCTACCTAACTTAGTATCATCAGCAAACTTGCTGATATCACTGCTAATCCCCACTATCCAAGTCGTTGATGTAAATCAAAAATAGTAATGGGCCCAAAACAGACCCTTGTGGAACTCCACTTGTCACCAGTCCCCATTCAGATTTGGAACCATTAATTGTAACCCTTTGTTGCCTATTACTTAGCCAAGCTCTGATCCAATGAAGAACCTTCCCATCTATACCATGAGCCCCTAACCTTATTTAAGAGTCGCTCGTGTGGTACTTTGTCAAATGCCTTACTAAAGTCCAGATATATTATATCATAATCCTTATCATTATCTGCCGTCTCATAAACTTTCCTATAAAAACTCAATAAATTGGTGAGACATGACCTACCCTTGGTGAATCCATGTTGTGAATCATTGATCAAACTATGTTTATCTAAGGGCTCTCTAATGCTCTCTAAATACCCATTGTAAACCACCACGGTGCTGACCTGAACCAAAAGCCTGAAGAAAATTGTCCTTGAACTCATGATAACTGTTATTTAGAAGGCCTGGCTGAAACACACTTGCCAACATCATCCTTGCCACTCGTGAATCTGGTACAAGTTGGCTACGCACAAAGGCAATTTAGTCGAGATCCAACACCAAGCTTCAATTACGCATTAAGTCCTCGCATAATCCAAGAAAATTGAGCGCCGAATAGGAAGGATCCTCCCCAGAAAAACGATTGACAAGGGGGTCCTGGTGTAGAATTTTAATGGTTGGAGTAAGTGACGGTGCAGCCACCAGCGGGGCATGCAACTCAGGATCATTAGGAGCCATAGTGAATGGGAGTTCCTGAACTGAACCGAAAGGAACAACAGTGCGTGATCTCAACACTGACGAAATCAGCGTCCGCGTGAACCATAGGCAAAAACCAGAAACGGTAGTACACACAAAGCTCGATTTGCCGGATCTCGATTTCCCGGATATCGGATTTGCCGGACAAAATCTGAGGTCCGGGGATATGTCAGAGTCAGGAATTTTTTTTTTTTTTTTTTTTTTTTTTTTTTTACGTTGATGAAATGCCTGGTCCTGTTCGTAAATCGAAAAAGTTGTCCGGCGGTCCAAGCCTCTCCTGTCACCCCTGGTCAGTGTCCGCGCCACCCGCCAGCATGCTCAGCGGTCATTTTTGTTTACATTTATTGCCTCAAGGTGCAAGGCTGTCTCCCTTTCTTTGCCTTTTCTTTCTATTTGGTTTCTTTGCCTTACCTTCGCTTTACGTTCAGGATGGCATCTCGTAGAACTTATAAACAGCATCAAAACATGTGATAAGCCGCCATAAAGGGGAGAAATAAGCGAGAGGGAGAGGCACCATCGATGACGCAAAGTTTCCTCGATCAGCTGACGGAGGTTATCGTCTCCGGTCATCACCGCATCGTTTGGTCAAATTCTAGAGTCCTTTCCCGCCCTTATTCGTGGGTTTTTTTCTTCCAGACCTTCACAGATCCGGTATTATTTTACTATAGGACCGAAATTCCCTACACAATTGGGAGTGTGGTTTCTGTATACCTTATTGAATTCTAGGAAACATTCTCTCTATGAGCTTCCGTCGCAAATCATTACTTTTGGAGATAATGACATGTTGTTCATAGGGAGGCGAGACAAGCATTTACGAGTGCCTTACTCTTCTTCCTCTTGTGACCTGCATCGCCTCAGCTGTTCTTCCATTGCAGCTGACACTTTTGTCTCATGTTTTGTTTACATTTATTGCCTGGCGGTGCAAGGTTGTCTGCCGTGGTTTCTTTGCTTTACCTTTGCTTTACGTTCAGGATGGCACCACCAACCTACAAGAACGTGACCAAGCGCACACGAAAGCCCGTGCACCTTTCTGTGTCGCAAAAACTTGAGGTAATAAAGGAACTTGAGGCTGGGAAGATGGTGGCACAGGTTTGCGTGGATTATGGGATAAAAAAACAGACTGTTTCTGATATCAGAAAATGCAAAGATAAGTTGCAGAATTATGCTGTGAAATTTTCTGTGTCCGGGGTAGATAAGAGTGACGGTGGTAGAAAGCATATGAAAACCTCTAAGAGTGTCGATTTGGATGCTGCCGTCTACAAATGGTACGTACAGCAGCGTTCTTGTGGTGTCTCTGTGAGAGGTGTGGAGTTGGCTGCAAGTGCTGGGAAGCTTGCTGCACACATGGGGATGAATGATTTTCAGGCGAGTGATGGCTTTCTGTGGCGGTTCAGGAAACGCCATGGCATCCATAATGTAAAAGTGTTAGGCGAGTCTGCTAGTGTCAAACCGTTTAGGCTGAAGTTAATTGATATAATCAAACAGGAAGAACTGTCCTTAAGTCAAATTTACAATATAGATGAGACTGGATTGATGTGGAGGTCCATGCCCAATAACACCCAAGCAAGGAAGAATGAACGTAAGGTACCAGGAAAGAAAATAAATAAAGAGCGGCTATCTGTGATGTGTGGTGGTAATGCGTCTGGTACACACAGGTTGAAACTCGCAATTGTAGGGAAGTCTGCTAAACCCAGGGCTCTCAAGGACTGTATGCACCATCTTCCTGTTCATTATTATAGTTCCAAGAAAGCTTGGTTCACCTCGTGGATATGTGAAGACTGGTTCAAGCATCACCTGTTGCCTGAGATAAGGAACCACCAAGAAAGGGTTCTGAAGATCCCGCCTGCAGAAGTGAAGGCATTAGTTTTGCTCGACAATGCTCCCGCCCACCCCCACGAGGATATTTTGCAGTGCTGATGGGAGGATTAGGTGCATGTTTTTGCCCCCAAATACCACATCCTTGATCCAACCCATGGATCAAGGAGTCATCAGTGCTTTTAAGCGGCAGTATCAGCGAAAATATCTTGATGAAGTACTGGTTATCAGGGAGACTGAGGCAGACATGGAAGAGGAAACGAGAGGGAAGAGAACCTTGGATAATATAAAGGCTTACAACATCGGCTCCGCCATCTACAACATGAATGAGGCATGGGGCGAGGTGAAGCTTACCACTCTTAGCAACGTGTGGAAAAAGTTAATTATGGACGAGGATTTGGACTTTGATTTTCATGGATTTGAGGCTTCAGATTTTCACTCGCTTCTCTATAAGGCTGGGGAAAATGTAGTTACACTTGATGACGTTCATGAGTGGATAGAAGAAAACAAAGCAGCAGAGGGGCATGAAATTTTATCACAGGAACAGATAGTGGCAGCAGTGACTGGGGGGCAGAGCAGCGACAGTGAGGGCAGTGACGTAGAGCAGCCACAAAAGGTTAAGATGTCTGAGATCCGGGAGTATGCTGATAAGCTACTTCAGTACGTGGCAAACAGCAACAAGCCACACATCCAGGAACATTACGACCAGCTACGCCTGCTCCGTGCACAAATTATTGTGGAGCAGTTCCAGGCTGGCCGTCAATCGAAAATTGATACTTTCTTCAAGTCACGCACTGCCAAGCTGTCTTCTCCTGAACCAGGCCCCAGCCAGTCTACCACCGCCCAGCCGCCTACTCCTGAACTAGGCCCCAGCCAGTCTGCCACCGCCCAGCTGCCTACTCTTGAAGAAGGGCACTCACCTTCTTCTGCCAGCTCACCTGCAGCTCAACACAACTCCAGTGGTGGTACAGCGCCACCGATGCATGTTGTGTCTGATCTTGAATAGTTCTAGCTATTCGGGGCACCACTATACGATCACGGCATCGGTACGTTTTCCCTACTCCTGATGCAGGGCACTCGCCTTCTCCTGCCAGCTTACCTACAACTCAACACGACTCCAGTGGTGGTACAGCGTCACCGATGGATGTTGTGTCTGATCTTGAATAGTTTTTCTAGCTATTCGGGGCACCACTATACGATCACGGCATACACCTACATCCTTCCTACAATACAATACAGTAAGTACAATGTAAATACTTGCAATCATATGTTGTTAGTACCTGTACATGTATATTAAATCATGTTTTGTATGTTATATGTATGTATTGTATGGCACATGACGTATGAGTGCTAGAAAATGTGGTAAAAGTCCGCAGCGGGGTAGTTGATATTGGGTGGGTAAAAGCCTCGGACTTTTGCGGTTCCCGGACCAGTGCTCCCCCCAATTAGTCCGGCAAATTGAGGTTTGTGTGTAGAGAAAAGCAAATCAGGCATAAAAGTAGCCAGGGAAACTATGGTATGGCGAGTGGTAGCCCGTGAGGGAGAAGGAAAACGGGAACGCACAAGGAAAATGGGAAGATTAACTGAAAGAAGACTACTGTGCGATAGGATAAAGGCTCACAAGCAACAGAGGGCAAGGCCTAATGTGAGGGTCATGGAGAAAGAAAGAAAACACAGCAGAAACATATGACACGGAAATAAAAACTGCAAGTGAGCCGAAAGACCCTACAAAAAATATATATAGTCAAACCTCGATATAACGGACTAAAGGGGGGGAGGAGGAGTCCATTATAGCCGATTGTCCATTATAGCGAGAGTATTTTCCCAAAGGGGGAAAAATATATGAAAAAACAGGAAAAATTGTGAAATAAATGAGAAATAATTACAAACACAACCAGACTGTGTAGCTATGTTGGGAGGTAAACAGTGACTGGCACTAAATGCTGAATTTGGTCCGCTCCTACACGTGAAATAAATGAAAAATAATCACAAACAACCAGAACGTGTAGCTAGTCAAGCTCAAGCTCTAGTGAAAGGTAAACAAATTACTACGAGCCAGATTCAGCCGTGGCTTCCAAAGGTATTGCTTATTATCATGACTAATGCTCATTATTATATATATTATATGGTTGTGAACTGCAGTTCTATACACGTGTCACTATTTAGGTCAGTGTAGCACTGCGTGTTGCCTTAGATAAGGGTGATTTAGGGTGTTGAGGTGACAGGGAGACGTAGCAGCGGCCATGCCATAACACTAATAGTCACTATTTTAAACAATACACACCTTCTACCACTAAATCACTAGCAACACAGGCTCCTTCCTTATAATATTATATCTTAATATGTGATACATCAAAACTCCTTAAAACCCAAGCATTCCAAAATAAAATGAGAAAATACAATAATGTTGAGTTGACAATTCGAGCGGCGATAAGCGGTCTAATGTGCAAAAAAAAATCATGCAAATGGAGTCCGTTATATCCGATGTCCATTACATCGAGGTCCGTTATATCGAGGTTTGACTGTATATACACACAACCCTCGTTTTTCCGGACTAATAGGGGGGAGCACTGGTCCGGGAACCGCAAACGTCCGGGAATCGCAACAGTCCGAGGCCATTACCCACCCTCGGATGTTTATCCTACTCTAATATTTACTGACCGGCAACCGCCAATATCAACTACCCCGCCGCGGACTTTTACGTCACTGTTGTTGTTTTTAGGGCTGAGAGAATCCCTTGGGGAACACTTTGAGCCCTGGTGATGTCCTATGATGCTATCACAGGTGCTGTAGTTGATCTGTCTTACTCAGGAAGGCACAGGTGAGGCGGATGACAGCGTGTTGCCGGGAGGGGTGGACGCCAGCCGCCACCAGTAGGGTGGGCAGGTCACAGGTGGTGACGTTCAGGGTGAGGAGTTGAGAGCGTAGCACTACACGGTGGGAGTGGAAGCGCGGACACTGCAGCAGAAAGTGTTCAATAGTCTCAGAGACGTTCCTGCACCAGGGGCAGTGGGGATCAAGGGACTGACGGAGGTGGTGCAGGTAAACCGTGAGTGTCGTGTGCCCAAATGTAAACAATACGACCGCTGAGCATGCTGCCACCTGGCGGGAGGCTAACCACCGCCAGCAGGGTGGGCAGGTCAAAGGTGGCGACGTTCAGGGTGAGGAGTTGAGAGTGTAGCACTACATGGTGGGAGTGGAAGAGCGGACACTGCAGCAGAAAGTGTTCAATAGTCTCAGAGACGTTCCTGCACCATGGGCAGTGGGAGTCAGGGGACTGACGGAGGCAGTGCAGGTGAACCGTGAGTGTCTTGTGCCCAAAGGTAGACAATACGACTGCTGAGCATGCTGCCACCTGGCAGGAGGTGCAGACACTGACCAGGGGTTGACAGGGGAAGCTCGGACCGCCGGACAACTTTGCCGATTTACGGACTGGACCAGGCATTTGTCCGTGACTGACATATCCCCGGACCTCGGATTTTGACCGGCAAATCCGATATCCGGGAAATGGAGGTCCGGGAAAACGAGGGTTGAGTGTATATATATAACTAAATGGAAATAATTATAACTATACCTAATCTAATATACACATATACAAATTTACAAGCCGGCGACGAAGCACAGAATGGAAGGTCTGGAAAACACTCACGTAACTGCAGAAAGTCATATGTATCCAGTCAGTCACCTGGAGGAATGTGGGTGATGGGCGCTGTCCAAGCGTTTCCGAGAGGAGGGACGCTTGCGAACAGCGGCGCGGGGGAAGGGGGGAGAGAGGAGGGCAGGTGGCTGGGCTGGGGTGGGGGTGGGGTGGCAGACCACATAAGACGAATCCTTGACCTGACGGGAAGGGCAGGGCGAGGGGTGGGTGCGCGTCAGGTCACCCTGGCTGCGGCGGGCACAAAGAGATAAGCCGGTCAGGCCTCGTCTCGCAGCCAGAGGGGGGGGGGGGGGGGGGACACGTGTTAGTGAATCGGGTGATGCCTGGGCCAATCACAGGCGAGCACAGGGAAGGGAGCCTGACGACAGCCAGGCACAACTACGCCATGAAAAAATAAAACTGGCGTGACAAAAGTATTTTCTGGAACACAAAGCACTGGAATCTACACTAAAAAAAAATCACCCAAAACAGCACTCACAAAAGTTAAGTGGCCACGAAAAATAATGCACTGGCTAGAGAAAAATACCACAAAAATGTCCGCGTGGTATATAATACAAATGACAAAAAAAAAATCAAAATAACCTTACCAACGGAACACTCGCAAATCACGCGTAACGAAGTACTGTATGGCTTGGGGAGCGATGACGATTACGAGGTCGTGGGCAGGAATGGAACCGCAGGGAACGGCACGCTGGAGACGTCTGAAGAAGGCGCTGCAGGAGGCAAAGCACGGGCGTGGAAGGAAGGCCAAACAGCAAACAGAAGCTAGCCGACGGAAGACGGCGTGGCTGGACAGCAGAGCACAGCAGCAGGCGATGTAGGTGAAGCCGATGTAGGGCTGCGAGGCTAGACAGCAGGACTGGAACCGGCAGGAGCAAACCGAAGGAAACAGCACAGGCGTCGTGGGCGGGAGGTCAATAGTGGGAGACGACGACAGGTAGTTGCAGCCAATATTAAGCGGCACAGTAGAGACAGCAAGCGGCCACGTACTCCCTCGTGGCTCGACCAGCAACACACACACACAGATAAAAAGGCAACACACGAACCAAGACCACCGTTGACTGTCGCCAATGTTACGCTGGCTTATAGCTTGTTGTCCTCATAGTCACCATGGTAGGATTGGTTGTAGGTAGCGTGGCGGTATAGGCCTGAGCGGTGAAATGGCAGAAGGCACGTGTTGCGTGGTTCGGTGAATCACGCCCTTATGGACGTGCCTGGTCGTGTAACGTTGCGTGTGTGTGTTCGGGAGGAAGAATACACTTGTGTTGTATCTTTATGTGTAATTAATGATGAGTTATTGGTACAAAATCAGCTGCCGCCAAGACGTTAAGCACTGAGACCACGTCTGACCCCGGCGGCAACACTGAGAGAACTACTTGACCTGGCGGCTGACCCACGCTCACCTTGTCCGCAAGTGGGCGCCGCTAGAGGTCACTACTTATATTGCAAACATAGAGGCGGCAAACTTAAAAGTATAAATACAGTGGTACCTTGACTTACGAGTTTAATTTGTTCCTTGATCGAGCTCGTAACTCAATTTGCTCGTATATCAAATCAATTTTTCCCATTGAAATTAATTGAAATACCATTAAACCGTTCCAGCCCCCAAAAAAACACCCCATTTTTTTACTGTACCTATATGACTGGACTGCACTCACCCTCCGCCATTTGCATTCGCCACTGTTTACACTGTGTATCAACTGTTGGAAACAGCTGTGGGTGGAACTGCCGCTAAACGTACTGCACTCACCCTCCGCCATTTGCATTCGCCAGTGCACTGTTTACACTCTGTGTATCAGCTGTTGGAAACAGCTGTGGGTGGAACTGCCGCTAAAAGTACTGCACTCACCCTCAGCCATTTGTATAGCACAATCAATCAATCAATCATGGGGGGCATACGCCGGGGGGCACGTCGCCTCGCCAACCCTACGACGCCACTCCCGGGGGTCACGACGCGCGAGTCTCCATGCAGGCTCCTTTCCCATACCAAGCAGCTCTCGACAAGAAACATCAACTTGCCCCAGCCACGAGCCTTGTGGGCGCCCCGCCCCCTTGGTCTCCTCCACGCCGGATTGTCTCTTACAGATACAACCCGATGGGAAGGATCGGTTTCAGGGTAGCGTGCCACATGCCCATATAGCCGAAGTTGGCGTTGACGGACTATGCAGGTAATAGGCCTCGATTCAGTCTCACGGTGCAATCGCTGATTTGACACGTAATCATCCCAGCGATACCCCATGATTCTGCGAAGACACTTATTACCAAAGGCATTGATTCGTCTCTTCAAGTCACTATTTAGTGTCCATGTCTCACAACCATATAGTAAGACAGGGACCACAAGCGACTTGAAGATCCGGATCTTTGTCCTCCTGCACAGGTACCGACAACGCCAAATACTCCCGCTGAGCGAGTCCATAACACCGTGGGCTATGCCAATCCGCCGTAAGACTTCTTGACGTGACCCGCCGTCATTATGGACTGCGCTACCAAGGTATGTAAAACTTTCCAAGATCTCAATGTCCTCGCCGCACGCATGAACAGACTGTACTGCTTCATCTAGTAAGTCTCCAAAAAACCTGGACCTTGGTCTTAAGCCAGGAGACCTCAAGTCCCAAAGGCTTTGCCTCCTCATGCAGTGCCTCGAGAGCTATCACCAGGACTTCCAGTGACTCAGCAAAGATTACTGCATCATCGGCAAAAACAAGATCAGTGATCTTGGTGTTGCCGACGGATGCTCCACAATCACTTTGATCTACAACCTTGTCCAATACCCAGTCTATACAAGCGTTGAAAAGTGATGGGGCAAGGACGCACCCTTGCCTCACTCCTGTATTAACAGGAAAGAAGCTGGATACACCTGCCCCACACTTCACAGCACTCTCAGTCCCAGAATACAGACCGGTTATCAAACCAACAGTCCTTGCAGGAATCCCGCAGTCGCAGAAGATCCCAAAGTGACTCACGATGCACTGAGTCAAATGCCTTCTTGAGATCAACATAGGCTGCAAGCATCCCCTGTCGAAACTCATGTCGGCGTTCCACCAGGACACGAAGCGCTAGGATACGGTCCGTTGTTGACTTACCAGGCGTGAACCCAGACTGCTGAGGTCTCTGAGGCTTCAGCAGATGACTGCGGATCCGTGTCAGCAATAGATGGGCAAGCACCTTGCCTGGCACGCTGAGCAGTGTAATACCGCAGTAATTGTTGCAGTCCTGACGGTCCCCTTTCCCTTTCCAGATAGGGACGACCAGCTCCCTTTTCCAGTCAGGAGGAATGGTACCTGATTGCCACACGGCAGTCAGGACAGCATGCAGCCCGCGGATCATGGCCTCACCCCCAGCTTTGAGGAGCTCCGCACTGATATTACAAACACCAGCTGCCTTTCCACCCCTCAACTTAGTTAGCTACAGCCTCTCTAACTTCGTCAAGAGGGTGCGGTTTCGTCAATGGGAGGATCGGCATCCACTGCCTGCAATCCAGTGGTGTGAAGCTGCTCAGTTGGAGGGTCCACCGTGAACCGTTGTGTTGTACACAACAGAAATGCTTCCACAGCGAGGTAACCACGTGAAGTGAACGAGACGCGGGATGCTGGGCGGATGTTGTGGCGTTCGCTGCGCCAACTAGCAGCGGCGTATCTGAAGCTCGCTCGTAACAAAAAAAACCAAAAAAAATCGCTCGTAACTCGGATATTGGCTCGCAATTCAAAGCAAAAAATCGACCAAGCTACTGCTCGTAACTCGGAAAACTCGTAAGTTGGGGCACTCATAAGTCAAGGTACAGTAAAAGCCTTATAACTCGGCACTGTATAACTCGGAATTTGATATAACTCGGCATGGCAAAGACAAGTTTACACCTATGCCTATATCAGTGTAGGCAGTGAGCTCCATGGGTGGGATGGTAGGCCCTGGAGGCTCACTCGAGGGCTGTGATGCTTGGCCCTCGCCCGTGGTGGCGCAGGCAGGATTCTTATAGCGACGCCTGTGATTAGAGGCTCATGCCGCCCCCCGTGTCCTCCCATGCACTCGCAATCGAAGGTAGAGTTAATGGACAGGGCATAGTGTTGCAGTAACTAAGTGCTCAAGTGATGTAAAATTAAGTTGTACAGGTACAGTACACTCAATACAATATAGTACAGAGTTGTGATTATAAAGTGATTAAAGTGATAACAGTGTTAAAATGAGACCGAGTCCCCCTAACATCTTCTACATGTTACAACTACATGTTACAACAAGGCTCCCCTCGCCTTGGATTACATGCCTGCTGCTACCCGTTCACTGGTAAGTGTTGCTTTTATGCTTTTACTGTACTGTATTTTTTTTTTTTTTTTTTACCCATATCAGAGGAGGACATTGCATAACTCGGCAAGGGCCGGAGCCCCTATCGTGCCGAGTTATAAGGCTTTTACTGTACCACTGTAGTTGCCTATTACAACCGATGGCAGTCCTGCTGGACCAATTTCTCTACCAATAAGCCTCGCCTGATCAAACCCTCTATATCTCTATGGTCAAATCCTTACCATACTAATAGACATTGGGAGATATCTCTCGCATGCTAACGCATAGGCCATACCAACCTCACACACTCCTATCTCATGTCACGCTGACATGAATGGGGCAAAGGACGACCCTCTGCACACGCTGTCAAGCTCCTCTCACTGTCCAACATGTCCTAATATCCTGCCCCCATCTTACTACTGCCCATTCCAGTTCCTTCCCTCATTTGTCCTACCTTTCCCGACCTTAGTCTTGCGAACATTCTCCCGAAATCCCCCTCCTTCTCCCTGGAAAATGTAATCTCCTTCCTCCAACAAATCCACATCCTGCATCTGATCTAACCATTCTGCTGTAACATTCCGTTCTTCCCCCTTCCCTCACCGTTTCACTATTTTTCTAAAACCCCTCCCCTTTTTATGCTTTGCCATAGTGCCATATGACCTCTGATGTCTGGCACATATCCCCTTATTTTTTTGGCATTAAATCAATCAATCAAACCTTTATTAAATAAAAAATAAAATCTGAAATTGTTTCTACTTACCACTTTTTTTGATCTTAAAAAATATAGGGAAATTTAATAAAGTAGTAGGAATTTTATCTACTGTTTCTTGTATTAAGCTTAGCATGCTTTGAAAAATGGCAGCACTACTATTGATCAGATGCTTTAAATAGAAAAATACCATTTAACACTCAATTGCAACTTCGCTGTTCATCTCCATAAGTGGAAAGAACTATCCTTAGATTGAATATCTTATGGCATTTAAATGACTTATAACAGGTACATACTCATCTCATGTAAAAGTATTATTTTAAGTGCTGGCAAGTTGTCTTGTACTCATGGAAGACAATTACACATCCCCAATAAATCCAAGTTACAACAGAATCAATGTATGATATAAATCAATATACGATGGACCTTCCAGGAATGCATTATTGCCAACCTTTGCCTGTATATAGCAATGTCCATGATCTTAAAATAAAGTTGTTGTTTTTTTAAATGTGTATTTAAGAAGAGTTTCGTGTGTAAAGCAAGAATTTCATATAATTTGACCTCGCAAACAAGCACACAACAAAAGTTTTCTGCTTTTTATTTTCATGGAAATTACATTACCAGGGGAAGGATCCTAAATCTCTGTTCTCGTTCCTTGAAGTCGCCTCCAACAACAAAGGGAATATGGAGACACACACTCTATGTCTCGTCTCTCAGGCCTGCTTAACCAACCAGGCTGACTGCACCGCAGAGCGATACAGACTAGTGTAGTAGGCAGTTGGTTTGCCACTTCCTTTGTACCAAAAGTAAGATTAGCATAGGCAATAACATTGGACATAACCAAAGTTATGTAAACACAAGAAAAAAAAAGATTTCCAATCATATCAAGTGCCTGGTTTCCTTTGAGGGTATAGCTATGGTCTTTACACACCTACAGTGGCTTCAGTAGTAATGGATCTTTGCGCTACCCTACTTTGGAAAAGTTTGAAGTACTTATTTTTCACTATCTTAAAGACTGTACTGACTGAGGAAGGTGCAAAGAATGGAAATCTTAACACATATCTTATTCCCAAGGAAATAAAAAAAACATATACAGTAGTAGTTCTTGCATACTCACATGCTGACAAATTCAAGTCATGAGCAAGAATGTAAACTATTGACTGGTTTGGCACTTAAAACTATACAGAAGGGGCAAGAAATAGTCTTGTGAGCCATGAAAACTGTAATTGACAACGTTTTTTAACTACAAATGTAAAGTCCGATGTGTAAATCATCAGCTTCTTTCACCACAGATCCAAGGACTTGTGTCCCATCTCTTGTTAAAAAAAGAAAGAATGAAAAATTATGAAAAGAGCTAAAATAGAGTACTTTGTAACCCTTGCTACTTTTCTCCTCCTGGTGGTGGAGGAGGCAGAGGAGGACGTGGTGGCGGGGGAGGGGGTGCCATGCCAGGGGGAGGGGGGCCAGGGGGGCCACTCTGGGAATTAGGGACAGACACTCCAGGAGGAGGAGGTCGCATGCCCCTTGGAGGAGGCCCAGGAGGCATGGGTCCTCCAGGACCCCCAGGAGGAGGTGGTCCTGGAGGAAGGGGAGGTCCCCCACCCCGCATGGGTGGCCCCATACCTGGCATGGGAGGGAGTCCTGGCGGCCCACGTGGAGGGTAAGGAGGCCTGCCAAAAGGGGGCCTCCCTGGAGGTCCCCCAGGGTGAGGAGGTCTCCATCCTGGTGGAGGTGGTCTCATCCCGGGTGGGGGAGGCATGCCAGGAGGACCAGAGCGTGGGGGAGGCATCCCAGGAGGAAGAGGCATGCCTGGCCCACCCTGCCAAGGGGGTGGAGGCATGCGTTGAGGATACTGGCCAAAGGGCCCTTGGTTCTGAGGGTTGTTGGGCCCTGAGGGAGGTCCTGGAGGACCTGATGGGGGCAAAGGTGGCTGTCCTGGGAGAGGAGGCTTGGAAGGTGGAGGAGGGATGGGAGGAAGGGGAGGAGCAGAACCTGGAGGCGGAGGCACAGATGTTGTGGGTGGGGCACTGGGCAGGGGAGGCATGGATGAGCTGGTGCCAGGAGGAGGAGGGACTGGTGGTGGTGGAGGAACCAGCATGCCAGGAGGAGGTACAGACATGCCTGGGTGGGCACTGGGTGTGACCCCAGCCGATGTTGGAGGTGGAGGTGGGGCAGGAGGAGGAGGGGCAGACTGAGTAGGAGGTGGGGGAGCATCTGCAAATAACTGGTGAGGCTTGTCAGCCTGGGACAATGGGTTCTGAGCAGCAAGCAGGCGCTCAGCTGCAGTTCCATGGCGTTCACCCTTGCTGTCTTTTTTGAATGCATACGATATGCTGATGGATCTGTTGCACAAGTACTGTCCATTCATAGCTTCAATTGCAGCATCAGATGCCTCAAAAGAGGCAAAGTTAATGAATGCATATCCCTTCGAGTTCCCTGTATCTGGGTCCCTCATAATCTGTAAGGGAAATATTTTCTTTTGCAATTGACAGACTTATACAAGACACTAATTTACCCTCAAATTCCCATTATTTAATTTTGAAATTGTCATACTTATTCGGGAACAAACACTAATTTATCCTTCAATTCCCATATGAAATGTAAGAGTATCACTTCGAATATTTTTTCAATTGGAAGTCACATTCAAACTGGTTCAAAGTCTGTTGAGAATGGAAACTTATTTAAATGCAAAAATTAAAATGCAGTCCTCAAAGAGTTTAATTAAAATTCATGGCGTTTTCTTAAAAATTAAGAATTAATCTCCCTTGTGAGGTAACATAAAAAAGTTAAGTAAATAGGTAATACCAGCAAGACTTAGGAATACTAATGTGCATTCAGTTCACTTGCCTATTCCTCACATTCATATATAAGACTGCATTCTTAATTCTATATCTTAACATCTTATCCTTTTCTGATTTTCACTTAATTCTAAATCCTATTAAGGCATTATAGAAATTATATCTTCTTTAATGACACTCAACTGTCTCCCTCTTCTACAATGAACATTCTTGGTCTATCCTTTACTAAAAATCTGAACTGGAAATTTCACATCTCATATCTTGCTAAATCAGTTTCTAAGAAGTTAAGTAGCCTGTGGTGTCTGCATCCATTTTTTTTCTCACTCCCAGTTGTTAGCTCTGTACCGGGGTCTTATCCACCCATGTATGGAGTACAGGAAAGACCAGTCATACGATAAACCAATTATACGAGCTGAGTAAATTAGGGTCTATTTTCAACTTGGGGGAGGCGGTGGCCGAGTGGTTAGTGTCTTGGAGTGGTTAGTATCTTGGGAAGCTGCAGGTGTGTTATCAAAACTATGAAACCAGAAAACCACAATATTTACATGGATCCAGATTCTCAGAGATCCAAACTATCTTTCCACTATATGATCCAATTCTTTGAACTTTTACTATTATGAGTCTCCATCAACCCACTACCACCAGCCTGCCTCATTTACCTGCCACACATTCACCACCTTACCTTGGGTGTTTGGAGAATAACACCAAAGGCAGAGAAAGTGTCATACAACAACTTCTCGTCCACCTCTGGGTCCAGGTTACCAATGAATATGTTGGCACCGACATCAAGGTTCTTCTGGTGGGCCGAGGCTTTGTTCACTCGTATAGGTTTTCCAAACAGCTGGGTGAAGAAATAGCATTAATGTTAGTATCATCATAAGCATTCCTCCTACAACTCACCATCACAAACCTGCTTCCCCTCCAAACAGACAAATATATCATAAGGGGCCGTACAAAAATAACGTAACGCCTAAGGGAGGGAGGGGGGTTTGGTAATGTGCTATGAATGTGACAGGTGGGGGGAGGGGTTGCAGCCATGTGTTACATAACATTTCCAGATTACTTCAAATTAGTTCTAGGAAATTAAGTAAATGGCAAGAGAATATAAATATTTCGAATTTATCTGGGATTCTTTGATATCATAATATAAATTATTAAGAAAAACCTAACGATGATAAATTAAAGGTATTTAGGTTACTTATATTATTGTACAGTAAACACTCTCTAATTCAAACCCGTATAATTCAAACTTAGGATCATTAGACCAGTTTCAGGCCCAGTTAGAATTTTTCAGCAACTTTCCATGATCCGAACTGAAGTTCGAATTGCCGGAGTTTTCTGCAGCATCTTCCACCTCCTCTGTGCCATCCACTTCGTCAACCAGCCTCCACATCACCTCCAACACATTAAGCACTTCAAGCACTGAAGACTTTACCTTACAAATCCCCAGAGTGACACCTACCAGGGCTGCATTCATATGTCTTAATCCTAGAACAATTTAAGTCATTTTACTCTACTTAGGCCCTGAATCAATTCTACAATAGGGAGACCAAGACTGTAATGATGCCCCCTGAGGGAGTCATATTAGTCTCTAGATAACTTCAGCATCTATATTCCTCAAACTCCAAGTAATACTGAAATAGCTCAGCAATAATTTGATCAGAACTCAATCACAACTCTAAAAATATCCATATAATGGAGGCCCTCATTGAGGTACTCGATACCAAGCTGGCCCAGATCAACGTGAGCTGCATGCAATATGGCATAGCCATCTTCAACCAGGTTGATAAAGACATTATCAACGAGTACCTCACTGTGATGAAGCCAGTGGTGATCAGCTTCAACAAACTCCAAATGGAGAGGGAGGCCTACATGGGAGCCCTGCTTCCTACCTTATATGTACTCTGGGACAGACTCCAGGCATTGAAGGCTAAGCCATTCAAATATGCACAGACATTATTGGAGTACCTCCTGGAGAACCCTCTTAGTAATAAGAGACCCAAGAGTTTCAAAGCCAGGTTCCTCTCCCTCTTTGATAACATGGACTTTCTGATGGCCACAACAATCCACCCCCTCTTCAAGCTGTCTGTGGTCTGCCTTCTCAACTCTTGAGAAGCTGGATGCCATGAAATCGAGGCTGCTGTTTGAGATCACGGAGCAGGCTTTATTGGATACCTCAGAAGGCAGCAGTCCAGATCAGGATGAGGATTTTTTCAAGGTGAGACTTGATTGATATGGTGATTGATTTTATCCTGATTTACTGCATCCTCAGTTCAGTTGTGACAGTTAATCACTCCATGTCATTATAATAGCAATCTTGAGCGTCGTGCAGATAAATTATTGTAATATCCAAATTCAAATGCAATAATATATTTTCTAAATATAATATACTTTCTAAAAAAGTAACAGTACAGGGAGGTCCCGTTATACGAGCATTCGGTATATGAGAAATCAATGATACGAGCTGAGTAAATTAGGGTCTATTTTCAATATACGAGATCGAAAATCCAATGGTACGACATTCAAACTGGGGTGAGTAAAATTACCAAGTTCAAAATGCGCGCCCTACCATGTATGCATCTAGGCTGTATGATGATGTACAATGATTCAGATACACAGAGACGAGTTTGTGGGCAATGGAAGAGGTCTGCGCACCCCTCCCTTGTCCCTTACCTACCTAACACAGCGTTCACACACAAGTTTATTACGGCGGGAATGTAGGTAAGTACAGCGGAGTGATGCCACGAGGAACACAGGGAGAGGAGTGATGTGTTGCCTCTGTCTTGGTAGGTAGGTAACTGCCTGAATACAGGACTCCCGGGCTGGACAAAGGGGGATTTGGTTGACCCCAGTCAGGTCACCCCTAGCAAGGCATGACCTGAAGGGTAATGAAGCATATGGCGCAGCCTGACCTTTACGGGTAATTAGCCAGGTGTGCGGCCCCAACCTTGGGACCCCTACACTACCCTCTCTTGTATCACTCGGCGCGTCCCCTACAGTACAACGTCTTTTTTGCTTGTTATGCATGTTTTATGTTTAATTAACCCTTTCACGCACTGTGACGCGATCGCGTCAAAACGGGCCCGTCTGCAATCTGAGTTTTTGACGCGAATTGCGTCAAAAAACAGTTAAAAATTCGCCAAAAATAAAGTAATGATCAGAATTGCGTCAAAATTTTCTGCGTCAAAGATCCAACCTAGACCTATAAAATAAACTAATTGTCAACTCTCTCCTGTGAGTGGATGTGAAATGATAAGGGTTTGTGTGTCAGTTTCCACTCAGCAGGCAGCCTGTGCGCACGGATTGTCGTCTCTTTAAAACGTGTCCCGAGCTGGCCATAATGGCCATATGAAATTTATAATGGTAGCGTTGGAATCCTCATAAAAATCCGCTTTCATTGGCATGGAAACTATAAAAAGTTGACTCAGGAAGTTTCGAGCTATGAAGTGGTGAACGTAAGTATTTCTTATTTCTCTTTACTCAATATTTTTTCGGAGTCGGTAAATTCCGCTATTTATTTGCATTTCTTGTTATTTTTTCTTTCATAAGGCAGAATAATCTCTTGCACAACCAATGATATATAATAATGCCAGGAAAAAAGAATACACGTTGGTGAAATTGATAACATAAAAAAATAATTCGCCGCACAGTCTGGCCATTTCGCGGGGCCCCTTAGGGAGCATAAGACGGATGTTGCAGTGGACGGAAAAACTTATTAAACTTCTCGTGCGTGAAAGGGTTAATGTGCAGTTATGTTATTTTGTGTGCTATTTTCTCTTTCAGAATTCTTTTTCTACAGAATAGGTAGTACAGTGTGGGTAATATAGACGCTGTGTGTTTGTTGTGTTTGGTAGTTTATTTTAGCTTGAAAAACGTCTTTGATGGGGTCCTGGAACGAAACCTATATTTTACCATTAGTTATGTATTTCGCTATACGAGATTTCGCTTTACGAGTATGCCAGGTGGAACCTAACTACTCGTATCTTCGGGACCTCCCTGTATATTATTTTTCTGACTTCCATTACAGGGAGGTCCCGAGATACGAGCAGTTAGGTTCCACCTGGCATACTCGTAAAGCGAAATCTCGTATAGCGAAATACAGGGAGGTCCCGAAGATACGAGCAGTTAGGTTCCACCTGGCATACTCGTAAAGCGAAATCTCGTATAACGAAACACATAACTAATGGTAAAATATAGGTTTGGTTCCAAGACCCCATCATCTAAAAAAAAAAGGAAAAAAAAAGACATGTTTTTGAAGCTAAAATAAACTATGGCAAACACAACAAACACACAGCGTCTATATTACCCACACTGTACTACCTATTCTGTAGAAAAAGCATTCTGAAAGAGAAAATAGCACACAAAATAACATAACTGCACATTAATTAAACATAAAACATGCATAACAAGCTAAAAAGACGTTGTAATGTAGGGGACGCTGCGTGATACAAGAGAAGGTAGTGTAGTGGTCCCAAGGTTGGGACCCCACACCTGCTAATTACCCCTAAAGGTCAGGCCCCGCCATATGCTTAATTACCCTTCAGGTCACGCCTTGCTAGGGGTGACCTGACTGCGGTCCCAAGGTTGGAGCCGCACACCTGGCTAATTACCCCTAAATGTCAGGCAGCGCCATATGCTTAATTACCCTTCAGGTCACGGCTTGCTAGGGGTGACCTCACTGTGGTCAACCAAATCCCCCTTTGTCCAGCCTGGGAGTGGTAGGGAGCACATTTTGAACTTGATAATTTTACTCACCCCAGTTTGAATGTCGTATCATTGGATTTTCGATCTCGTATATTGAAAATAGACCCTAATTTACACATCTCGTATCATCGGATTCTCGTATACCGAACGCTCGTATAACGGGACCTCCCTGTACATAAGTAATGGTCAAATATAGGTTTGGTTCCAGGACCCCATCAAAGACATATTTTTCAAGCTAAAATAAACTATACCAAACACAACAAACACACAGTGTCTATATTACCCACACTGTACTACCTATTCTGTAGAAAAAGCATTCTGAAAGAGAAAATAGCACACAAAATAACATAACTGCACATTAATTAAACATAAAACATGCATAACAAGCAAAAAAGACGTTGTACTGTAGGGGACGCCGTGTGATACAAGAGAAGGTAGTGTAGCGGTCCCAAGGTTGGGGCAGCACACCTGCTAATTACCCCTAAATGTCAGGCCACGCCATATGCTTAATTACCCTTCAGGTCACGGCTTGCTAGGGATGACCTCACTGGGGTCAACCAAATCCCCCTTTGTCCAGCCCAGGAGTGGTAGGGCACGCATTTTGAACTTGATAATTTTACTCACCCCAGTTTGAAAAGACTGTCTTATCATTGGATTTTCGATCTCGTATATTGAAAATAGACCCTAATTTACTCAGCTTGTATCATTGATTTCTCGTGTATCGAATGCTCGTATAACGGGACCTCCCTGTACTTAAAATATGTACATAAATTGTGTATTACAAATTTATAAATTATTTCCAGGCTTTGAGGACCCCATGACCCATAGCTACAGAGGGCACCAACTCTACTCGCTTATCCAACAAGATGGGGGAAAAGCTTGAGAGTTGGTGCTCAGAAAAACAATAGAACAAGCTGCTGGAGTAGGCATGTTCCCCGCCTTTTCCCGTGCCACCTGGGTGATGTGTTTGTTAAGTACAACACGGCCATACCCAGCTCTGCAGCCTTGGAGAGACTGCTCTCCCAGGGGTCAGGCGTCATGAAGGCCAAAGAAGCGAGTCTGACCTTCTTTAATTTTGAGCGATTTGTCTTCATGAAGAAGAACATGGACCTGCTCAAGATGGAATTGTAACCAAAGAACTCTGAATGAGGAGTCTGAGGTTAAGGGCCTGATATCATATCAATGAAATATAATTTGGAGTGTAGTGTACTTATACTAGTTTTACCCCTTAGTTTGCATTAAAGTTGATCAATTGAGTGAGGAGTCACAATGAGAGGGAGGTGAAATATGAGCTATACGGTAACATCTGTGGGGCGCTGAGGGGTATGTATAAAAAAATTACTAATACATATCAACTGTCATCAGTGATTTAGTAAAATATTAATTAATTTACTACTACAAAGTGCTTTACTTTTATTTTTTGCACTTTATGCAGGGAAAATATCATGAAATTGGTTTGCGGATGTGTGGTTGCAGAAAGTAAGTATTAGGGCATGCGGAAGTGCGTTTGCGGAAGTGGATTTTTGTTTGCGGTGCCCACCTCTGCTAGAAAGAGACTTATGCATACTGAAGCATTTTGTTCTTCCTAATCTAAGCACAGACAAATACTAGTGGCAGCTGTTCTATGCTAACCCATTTAAATCTTGACCAAATTTTTCTACACTGACCATCTAACTATGCACTACTCTTATGAACCATTACCTTTATCATGTTCATTATCTTGATGGCATAATCTGCATCTTCCTCGCCCATGAACTCCACAAAGCCATACCCTTGGTGTTGTTGAGTGACTCGGTCCTTAGGCATGTGTACATTGACCACTGGCCCTGCCTGCACAAACAGCTCCCAGAGCAGTCCTTCAGACACCTTGTCATCCAGTCCACCAACATATATTGTGGCATCTGGGGAAGGTAAGGGACATTACCACAAGGTTTCTAGGCATATGAAATGAAGTAAGAGAAAACACAATCTAAGAAAAGATATCATATTATGAGCAATTTCGAAACGAGAAGTTTCCAACAATTCATCCACGACATAAAATAAAAATAAGAAGTAATAATGAGTCTCTGGACGAGTTGCAGGTTTACCTCTCAACTATGGGTGTGAGAATAAGTGTGGATTGCTGAGCATGGCTGCCTTTCATATGGAACCTTACTTATTAGGGCAAGCGCCAATCATGAAACTGTGAGCTGGGAATGATCAAGATGGAGTGGCCCAATCAATAAGTCAGATATGCCAGTCACATAAGTAGACATGCAAGTGCCAGTTGTAACAGGCATGAAGTGTGTACCTTCATTTACTGAGATAGATTTGAGTAGAATTCTTAGGTAATTCCCCTGGTAAGGTCCTAGATTCACATTGTATCATAAGTCACATTGACATCTAAGGAAAACCCACAACTGCTGGTGCATCAGACTGAGCTTATGTCTGTATACAAAGCTTATGTCTGAGTAAAACACCCTTTGATGGTCCAAACTTGCTCACTATAAACTAGAGGGTTTCAATATTGCAGGAATATACTGATATTTACAACCATCATACTCAAAACTATATGGTGGAACCTCGGTTTTCGTCATTAACTGGTTTGTGGGAGCAGTTCAAAAGAAAAAAAAATATGAAAACCAAAGCAGTATTTTTTTTTTTTTTTTTTTTTTTTTCATCACAAAGGACTGGCCAAGGGCACAACAAAAATGGGTAACACAAAGCCCGCTTAGTTGCCAGTCCCTATAAAGAAGACAGTAAGAGAATAGAATAAAAAAGAAGGGTGAGCCAATTTAGTTCGGGAGGTGTCTTGTTACTCTTCTTTTGAAAAGATTTAAGTCATAGGAAAGTGGAAAAATAGAAACAGGAAGAGAGTTCCAGAGTTTACCAGTGAAAGGGATGAAAGAATAAAGATACTGATTAACTCTTGCATTAGGAAGATGGACAGAATAGGGATGAGAATGAGTAGAAAGTCTTGTGCAGCGAGGCCGCAGGAGGGGGGGAGGCATGCAGTTAGCAAGTTCAGTAGAGCAGTGAGCATGAAAATAACGGTAGAAGAGAGCAAGAGAAGCAACATTGCGGCAGTGATTTAAAGATTGAAGACAGTCAGTCAGAGGAGAGGAGTTGATGAGACGAAAAGCTTTTGACTCGACCCTGTTTAGGAGAGCTGTATGAGTGGATCCTCCACAAACATGTGAGACATACTCCATACATGGGCGGATAAGGCCCCTGTAGAGAGCAAGCAATTGGGAGGGAGAAAAAAAAGGACGCAGATGCCACAGCACACCTAACTTCTTAGAAGCTGTTTTAGCAAGAGATGAGATGTGAGATTTCCAGTTCAGATTTTTAGTAAAGGATAGTCCTAGAATGTTCATTGTAGAAGAAGGAGACAGTTGAGTGTCATTGAAGAAGAGGGGATAGTTATCTGGTAGGTTTTGTCGAGTAGATAGGTGAAGAAATTGGGTTTTTGAGGCATTGAACAAAACAAGGTTTGCTTTGCCCCAATCAGAAATTATAGAAAGATCAGAAGTTAGGCGCTCGGTGGCATCTCTCCGTGAATCACTTAGTTCCTGTCGAGTTGGACGTCTAATAAACGACGTTGAAAAATGCAGGGTATCATCAGCGTAGGAGTGAATAGGGCTTTGAGGTAGACTTAGAAGATCATTAATGAATAATAGAAAGAGAGTGGGTGATAGGACAGAACCCTGGGGAACACCACTATTGATAGATTTAGGAGAAGAACAATGTCTGTCTACAGTAGCTGCAATACAACGGTTTGAAAGGAAACTTAAGATGAAGGTACAGAGAGAATGATAGAAACCGAATTAGTGTAGTTTGGAAATTAAAGATTTGTGCCAGACTCTATCAAAAGCTTTTGATATGTCAAGGGCAACAGCAAAAGTTTCACCGAAACCCCTAAAGGAGGATGACCAAGATTCAGTTAGGAAAGCTAGAAGATCGCCAGTAGATCGCCCTTGACGGAAACCGTACTGACGATCAGATAGAAGATTGTGAGCAGATAGATGCTTAAGAATCTTCTTATTAAGTATAGATTCAAAAACTTTAGAAAGGCAGGAAGTCAAAGCTACCATAGGAGGGTAGTTTGAAGGATTAGAACAGTCACCCTTCTTAGGAACAGGTTGGATGTGAGCAAACTTCCAGCAAGAAGGAAAGGTGGAAGTAGATAGACAAAGATGGAAAAGTTTGACCAGGCAGGGTGCAAGCACAGAAGCACAGTTTTTGAGAACAATAGGAGGGACTCCGTCAGGAGCGTAAGCCTTCCGAGGATCTAGGCAAGAAAGGGCAAAGAAAACATCATTCCGAAGGATCTTAATGACAGGCATAATATAGTCAGAGGGTGGAGAACAAGGAGGAACAAGCCCTTCATCAACCAGAGTGGAATTTTTAGCAAAGGTTTGAGCAAAGAGTTCAGCTTTAGAAGTAGATGAGACAGCTGTGGAGCCATCTGGGTGAAGCATAGGAGGCAAAGATGAAGAAGAAAAATTGTTAGAGATGTTATTAGCTAGATGCCAGAAGTCACGAGAGGAATGTGATTCAGAAAGACTTTGACATTTTCTATGAATGAAGGAGTTTTTGGTAAGTTGAAGTAAAGATTTGGTATGATTTCGAGCAGAAATATAAAGGGCATGAGTTTCAGGAGATGGATGCTTACGATGGGTGGTGGATTAAGATGGATGGATGGATGCTTAAATTTACCATTGACATACATGCCATTAAAAAATATTGTTCTGCGACCCAAAATGTTTCCCTAATAAAAACTTTTTCAAGAAAAATATAATCAAACTAATACAAATAAAAGTTATGCCATGTAATTCATACAATAATATATGTAATCCCTAAAGAAAAGAAAGCAAGAATGAGAACTATACCTTTACCGAGTGGAGCATACTGCCCCTGCTTCATCTGTGCAGTAACTTATCTTTTAATTCGACAGTTGATCTGATATTCTATTTTTCTTTATTTCCTGCACTATACTTTTTGAAAGCCATAGTCACTAACAAATAACACTTATTATTACAAAAGTAGCACAAAAAACTTTTATAGTAGTATGTAGATGCAGATTTCTTTTAATAGCAGTTGGAGGTGGAAAATGTCAGAGAAACACACACTAAGTAAAGAATCTCCTAAAATCTAGTGAGGAGACATTTGAAAGAATACCCAAATAAATAACTTGCTGGGGCACATTAAAGACAACCTATGTAAAATCTTACAACAATGAATTATATTGGCTAGTGTAAGTCTCACTTTAAAGTAATGATCAAGACCCATTTTTTCTTTCCATAGATATGTTGAATGTTCATTCAAAAAACCTAATCCACAAAAAGTAATTAATTTCCACGCCTTATTTCCGTAAAAACCTGACTTTTGTAAAAAATGCGGGGGGGAAATCTGCACCATTCCAGCCTGCCTGCGAATATTACTGATGATGTCATAAGAGGTGTTTCACCGAGAGAGAGAAGAGACAGAGAGAGAAGAGAGAGAGAACGAGAGAGAGAGAGACAGCAGAGAGAGAGAGAGAGAGAGAGAGAGAGAATGATGGAGTCATTCAAGAATCTGCCATTATTCACCCTACTCCATCCCAAACACCCATCCCCGTTCCCACCAACATCAACACCCATCCCTGCTTCCCCACCACCAACACCCATCCCTGCTTCCCCACCACCAACACCCATCCCTGCTTCCCCACCACCAACACCCATCCCTGCTTCCCCACCACCAACACCCATCCCTGCTTCCCCACCACCAACACCCATCCCTGCTTCCCCACCACCAACACCCATCCCTGCTTCCCCACCACCAACGCCCATCCCTGCTTCCCCACCACCAACACCCATCCCTGCTTCCCCACCACCAACGCCCATCCCTGCTTCCCCACCACACAACGCCCATCCCTGCTTCCCCACCACCAACACCCATCCCGCTTCCCCACCACCAACACCCATCCCCGCTTCCCCACCACCAACACCCATCCCTGCTTCCCCACCACCAACACCCATCCCTGCTTCCCCACCACCAACACCCATCCCTGCTTCCCCACCACCAACACCCATCCCTGCTTCCCCACCACCAACACCCATCCCTGCTTCCCCACCACCAACACCCATCCCTGCTTCCCCACCACCAACGCCCATCCCTGCTTCCCCACCACCAACCCCATCCCTGCTTCCCCACCACCAACGCCCATCCCTGCTTCCCCACCACCAACGCCCATCCCTGCTTCCCCACCACCAACGCCCATCCCTGCTTCCCCACCACCAACACCCATCCCTGCTTCCCCACCACCAACACCCATCCCTGCTTCCCCACCACCAACACCCATCCCTGCTTCCCCACCACCAACACCCATCCCTGCTTCCCACCACCAACACCCATCCCTGCTTCCCCACCACCAACCCCATCCCTGCTTCCCCACCACCAACGCCCATCCCTGCTTCCCCACCACCAACACCCATCCCTGCTTCCCCACCACCAACACCCATCCCTGCTTCCCCACCACCAACACCCATCCCGCTTCCCCACCACCAACACCCATCCCTGCTTCCCCACCACCAACACCCATCCCTGCTTCCCCACCACCAACACCCATCCCTGCTTCCCCACCACCAACACCCATCCCTGCTTCCCCACCACCAACACCCATCCCTGCTTCCCCACCACCAACGCCCATCCCTGCTTCCCCACCACCAACCCCATCCCTGCTTCCCCACCACCAACACCCATCCCTGCTTCCCCACCACCAACACCCATCCCTGCTTCCCCACCACCAACACCCATCCCTGCTTCCCCACCACCAACGCCCATCCCTGCTTCCCCACCACCAACGCCCATCCCTGCTTCCCCACCACCAACACCCATCCCTGCTTCCCCACCACCAACACCCATCCCCGCTTCCCCACCACCAACGCCCATATATATATATATATATATATATAGTCGCCGCCGGAGATACTGGGGCCCTTACCCACACGTAGCGCATTTGAAAGGCCCCAGTAAATATTGCCAAACCACCCTCCATGGTTAGATTTGGCATATTTCGATGACATGTGGCAACCCTGTAGGCTCTAGTCTACCCCCTGGAAGTGATACGTGAGTCAGTAGCTCATCAGTTGTCAGAGTGGGAGGACGTTTGTTCCGCTGAGTGATCACAAGCTCGCGGCCATTTTCTCACCACGCCTTTGTACCCAGCACCAGTGAACAGACATGGGCCCTACCCAGCTCAGTGATGTGGAGAAGGCTCGTATACTTGCCTTACGTGAGGAAAATGTGCCTGTCAGTGAGATA
Organism: Chionoecetes opilio; assembly: GCA_016584305.1. Lineage (NCBI taxonomy): Eukaryota > Metazoa > Arthropoda > Malacostraca > Decapoda > Majidae > Chionoecetes > Chionoecetes opilio. The sequence goes on from JACEEZ010008567.1 coordinate 640,060, forward strand.
ATGCGTCGGACAGGTCGTGGCAGGTCCACCATTCAGCAGCTGTGTAAGCAGGCAAGGGACCTACCACCAACAATTGTTCCTCAGTATAAGAAACGACCTGGGCGTAAGAAAAAAACGTCACAGCTTACAGACAGAATTCTAAAGCTTGCAGTGACTCGGAATCCAAGATTAACTGCAAAAAAACTAAAATCCATGTACAGTACTCGTCAAAAGTATGTGGCGCCCTGCTACCGCCCCCGCACAACAAACAATACATAAGAATATTCATAGAAAATAATGTAATATAATAAATAACCTTTTAATACTTGGTTGGGTGGACTTTTCTCTTCTTCACGGCTTGGAGACGTCGGGGTAGTGCAAGAGCTAGGTTTCTTAGGTGTTCAGGTGAGATGTTTGCCCAGGACTTACGGATGGCCTTCTCGAGCTTGGGTATGGAGCTGTTGTCTTTCCCCTACAGATCCTTCTTGACCATGTGCCAGAGGTTCTCAATTAGGTTGAGGTCCGGGCTGTTACCCGGCCAATCCTTTATGAAGGGTACCATGCAGTCATCAAGCCACTGAGTGACAGATTTGGCAGTGTGAGCAGGAGCACCGTCCTGTTGAAATACACTGGCACGTGTGAGCTCGAAAGAATCTGGCAAATGTTCACAAAGCAGCTCCAGGTAAACAGCTTGATTCACTTTAAGGTTTTAAGGAAGCACAACAAGCTTGCCTAAACCTATGCCAGAGAAACAACCCCACACCATGAGTGAATCTGGGTGTTTTACGGTGCTCTCCACATACCATGAGTCGAGGGGGTCACTGCCTGGGCGACGGTACACTCGAGCTCCTCGGTTACATGTCACAGTAAATGTTCCCTCATCAGACCACAACACTGACAACCAGTCATCATCAGTCCAAGCAAGATATTTCTTGGTGAAGGTGACCGTGCGAGCTCTCTGTGCGCGTGTAAGAAGTGGCTTCTTCAGTGGCTTGTGGTTAGTATAACCCAACTCGTGAACTCGACGAGATACTGTACGCACAGACACTGCACCAAACACTTCAGGGTTGTTTTCCTTCAATACCCTTGCTATAACGCGAGGGGTACTCTCCAACGACGGTTTTAGAACATTCACAGACCCTTGAGAAATCTTCCTGGGACGACCAGGCCGAAGTTTCTGTGATGGCGTTTCACCGCTGTTTTCCTCTCTGAAACGCCCCAAGTACTTCCTCACTGTTGACTTAGCCAAACACAACAACTCACTTATTTCTTTCGTTTGGTGGCCTGCATCCTTTAACATTTGGAAACATTGGAGGAAGTGCGAAGGTTAGTGATGCAAGACCGTCGAGTTACTGTGAGGGTGATATCTGAAGCTGTTGGTATTAGTATTGGAACAGTGGAGACAGTTTTGACCGAAGATCTGAAGCTCCACAAAGTCTGTGCCAAGTTATTGGCACATTGTTGTGCTATTGTCCAGGACAATGCCCCATGCCACAGGTCAACGCTGGTGACCACCTGGATGGCCAACAGGGGAATGAAAGTGGTACAACACCCACCCTACAGCCCTGACCTGGCCCCTTGTGACTTATTCCTGTTCCCATGCATGAAAAACATCCTCAGGGGAATCAGATTCAAGTCAACACAGGAGCTGAAAGAGGCATCGGCAAATTACCTGAAGGGACTGCAGAAGGACTTTGAGGAAGTCTTCCAGGATTGGGAGAGACGCCTGCAGAAGTGTGTAGATGCGAGAGGCCATTATGTTGAAGGAGACAAAGTTTTGTAAGCTTATGAAAATAAATAGTGTCTCCTGAAACTTTCTCATTACTTATTGAACATACCTCGTATATATATATATATATATATATATATATATATATATATATATATATATATATATATATATATATATATATATATATATATATATATATATATATACATACACAGGGAGGTCCCGTTATACGAGCATTCGGTATACGAGAATCCGATGATACGAGATGTGTAAATTAGGGTCTATTTTCAATATACGAGATCGAAAATCCAATGATAAGACATTTAAACTGGGGTGAGTAAAATTATCAAGTTCAAAATGCGCGCCCTACCACTCCCTGGCTGGACAAAGGGGGATTTGGTTGACCCCAGTGAGGTCACCCCTAGCAAGCCGTGACCTGAAGGGTAATTAAGCATATGGTGCGGCCTGACATTTAGGGGTAATTAGCAGGTGTGCGGCCCCAACCTTGGGTCCGCAGTCAGGTCACCCCTAGCAAGGCATGACCTGAAGGGTAATTAAGCATATGGCGGGGCCTGACCTTTAGCGGTAATTGGCAGGTGTGGGGCCCCAACCTTGGAACCGCTACACTACCTTCTCTTGTATCACGCGGGGTCCCATACGTTACGTCTTTTTTTGCTTGTTGTGCATGTTTTATGTTTAATTAATGTGCAGTTATGTTATTTTGTGTGCTATTTTCTCTTTCAGAATGCTTTTTCTACAGAATAGGTAGTACAGTGTGGGTAATATAGATGCTGTGTGTTTGTTGTGTTTGCTATAGTTTATTTTAGCTTGAAAAAACACGTCTTTTTTTTTTTATTGCTGGGTCCTGGAACCAAACCTATATTTTACCATTAGTTATGTGTTTCGTTATACAGTACGAGATTTCGCTTTACGAGTATGCCAGGTGGAACCTAACTGCTCGTATCTTCGGGACCTCCCTGTAGTATGTATATATATATATATATATATATATATATATATATATATATATATATATATATATATATATATATATATATATATATATATATATATATATATATTGCATACAGTAAAACCCTCTATAATTCAATCTAATTGGGGGCGGCCTGGGTCGAATTAGCCAAAAGTCTGAATTATCCGATGGTTACCTCTAGCCCCACACGTCACAAAAGGCAGCCTCATCCCCCCGCGGTAATCCAGAAGCACGTAAACACAAAAATAAATATAATACTTGAAGAATTTTGGGTGTTTCTAATATGTTTGTTTTGTGATATGGCATATACTTGCATCCTTTATGGGTGCAGCAAGACAGCTTTGCCTTTCCAGAGAGCTTAGCACCCGTTTCCGACCGATACCGCCACGATAAATGAGTGGAGAATGTTTGAGCGCCGGGGGAGGGAAGGTTGTGTGATGCAGTTTGTTGGCCTCCTGGGATGTCATCAGCAAATTTCACGCAACGGCCGGAACGGGGCTGATTTTTTCTACCCCGCTTTTTACAAAAGTCGTGTTTTTACGGAAAGAAGGCGTGGAAATGAATTATTTTTTGTAAATTAGGTATTTTGAATGAACATTCAACATACTTTTTCTTATGTTCTTATGTACATATATATGCAAAGAAAAAATGGGTATGGACGATTACTTTAAGTTAAGGCTTGGTTTAGATATGATTTAGGTTAGGTTAGGTATAGGATAGGTTTGGGTAGTTTTGTAGAATTATTTAGAGTTATAACCGTTATTTAGGTTAAATAAGATGCAAGGAAAGCTATCCGGGCACGGTAGCTAGTCAGCGCTACATCGGGCGGTCGGCCACGCCCCTCCCCGATAACCCCCCATTCGCACCGCTCGACGCAGTGTGAAGTAGTAGTGCCAAGTTGTTCCTTTTGATATCAACTCACTAAATAAAGCCCCACATCTAACCTAACCCAACCCTTACAGCCGACAATCACATATTCAATATACTTGGGGGGAGAGGAATGGGGGGGGATATAAGAAGATATATTCATTTCCGCCATAAACGAGTGGTAAATATGCAGTTTCAACCAATACTCCCTATTAACCAATACTCTCCTGAAATAACTGGGGGGATTTGCCCCACAGATCCCCCTCCTAGTTAAAACTAACCTAACCTGGGCATTGAAATTATGTAACCCAACCTCGCTAGGGGGGCTTCACCCCCTCAGACCCCCCTTGTTATTTTTAATTTCCGCCGGCTGTTATAGGGTTAGAAATACTCCTTCTGATGAGAACGAAACGTTCAGCATACTTAAAACCACCGATTGTGTATTGGTTGGAACTGCACTTATACCACGAGGGTAAACTTTATTCAAAACACATCAAAACTGAAATTAAAATACTTCGAAAAATGTGGTGTCCAACAATGAAATACCATTACTCTTCCTTTTCATCTATTCCAAGTGGAACTGTCGGCGAAAATTTCCAGGTCGGCGACAGTTCCATAAACCGGTAGACTTCTAGCGTTTGCCCATACTTTCTCCCTTCCCCCCAACAAGCTTGGGGACCTGTGGGGAATGCGAGGTTTTCGGGTGGGGAAAAAATAATGCGTCGGAAACATGTATTTTTGGAGTTGTGTAGGGGAACCAAATTTCCCTAGATCTACGAGAATTTACCTAACCAAATCAATATTAACCTAACCTCTTAGTGGGGCGGCTCTGCCTCCCTCGATCCCCCCCGGTAATCTAGCCTAACCTAACCAAATTTAATCTAACCTACTATCCATTTCAGACCCCATGAGGCATCGTTTTTCGCAAATATCTTCCAAACAAACAGTCTGATCAAAATGACAGTTTGGCACAGCTTGTTTGAGACCGTCCCCTAATTTATGGCAGTAGAGTGCATTGCCAAGTGTGTTTAATGAAGGAGTTTACTCCTGGCTTTGACGGCGAGGCTGGCAAGAGCCGAGTAGGCATTCGGACAGGGGAAGGTTTGAGGTGACGTACTTGTGACGTGTATCAAACCACACCCTCATCCTCCCCTCCCGGCTTCCCCTCCCTCCCTCCTTGCCTTCCTCCCCCTCGTACCCCCGCCTTCCCCCTCACTCTCCCATTAACCTATCCTCTCTCTCTCGTCCACTTGCGTTGTACATGAGATATGACGCCATGCACATGTTACTTGTCTGTAATGGCAGATAACCCGAAAGTATACGCTAAGTATGGTAGGGTGTTTAAGCACACGACAGTGATACCTGTTCCAGCGTAATTGGCTGTTGCTTAAGTGCTGTCTGAGTTTTGTTGGGTAATTAAACAACCATTGAAAGTTGTATATGATCCTCTTTCCCAGAGGCCACGTTGTGCGTAGATGGGATGAGGTAGCTGTGGCTTGATCATTTATAAGACATCGAGTTGGAGTCGTAAAGGAATACACACAACCCTCATTTTCCCGGACCTCCATTTCCCGGATATCGGATTTGCCGGACAAAATCCGAGGTCTGGGGATATGTCAGAGTCCCGGACAAATGCCTGGTCCAGTCCGTAAATTGACAAAGTTGTCCAGCGGTCCAAGCGTCTCCTGTCACCCCTGGTCAGTGTCCGCGCCTCCTGCCAGGTGGCAGCTTGCTCAGCGGTCGTATTGTTTACATTTGGGCACACGACACACACGATTCACCTGCACCGCCTCCGTTAGTCCCCTGACCCCCACTGCCCCTGGTGCAGTGATGCAGGAACGTCTCTTGAGACTTTTGATTACTCTTTCGCTCAGCAGGGGTAAAAGTCCGCGGCGGGGTAGTTGATATTGGCGGTTGCCGGACAGTAAATACTAGAGTAGGATAAACATCCGGGGGTGGGTAATGGCCTCGAACTGTTGCAATTCCCGGACCAGTGCTACCCCCTAATAGTCCGGGAAAATGAGGGTTGTGTGTAAGGGTGGAAATGGAGCGGGGATTCAAGAACAGAGTAAGGACGTAAAACAAATGTCAAATAAGAAATACATAAATACATTAATTCTGACGTTAGGAGCGACGACAGCGATGAGCTGTTTCTCGATAGTGATAATGATTAGCATACAATATTTGGTCAGTTATATGCATTATTAATCCACCCAACATATACCCGCTGTCTGTCTTTGTCTGCAATGAATTTTTAACACATGTCTACAAGAACTTTATTTGTATGACCAAAGACTACTCTATACTGGACTTGCTACTCGTGCCCCGCGCCAACCCGCCCATGACCAGTGGAGGCCAGTTTTGCGATTCCTGATATTTTCGAACATCACTCCCGTTTTCCTTCCTAAGGTTTATCAGTATAAATGATATACTGTTATCTTCGTAAATGTTTGTTCTATAATATTATCAAATAAAAAACAGTAAAATACGCTAAAGAAGAAATACGCTGAAGAAATGCCATTATAAGAGAGTGAAGAAATATGCATGAACTTAATATTTACTTAAAACTCTTCGCCATTTAATATTTTGCGAGAAAACATTTTAGATGAAACATATCAATAGAAGTGGATTTTTATTAGCTTTCCATTGATATATTTCGTTTTCTGATAAATGAATTACCACCATGCATAAATTAGCGTTAACTAAAAAATTACATCTTCAATCGGATCGGCAAGTAAAAAAGTGTTCCATGAATACAGTAGACTATGGTTTATCAGTATAAATGATACACTTATATTCGTAAATGATTGTTCTATAATATTATCAAATAAAAAACTGTAAAATACACTAAAGAAAAGTCATAATGAGACTGAAGAAATATGCATGAACTTTCACTTAAACTCTTCGCCATTTGATATTTTGCGTGAAGACTTTTTACATACAACATATCAATAGAAGCGGAATTTTATTAGCTTTCCATTGATATATTTAGTTTTCTGATAAATGAATTAGAACCATGCATAAATTAGCGTTAACTAAATAAATAACATCATCAATCGGGTAATTTTCCCGATTGATGAGGTTATTTATTTAGTTAACGCTAATTTATGTATGGTTCTAATTCATTTATCAGAAAACGAAATATATCAATGGAAAGCTAATAAAATTCCGCTTCTATTGATATCAATCAATCATCATCATTGGGGGCATACGTCGGGGGGCGCGTCGCCTCGCCCACCCTACGACGCCACTCCCGAGGGTCACCACGCGCGAGTTCCCATGCAGGCTCCTTTCCCATACCAAGCAGCTCTCGACAAGAAACATCAACTTGCCCCAGCCACGAGCCTTGTGGGCGCCCCTTTGGCCTCCTCCACGCCGGATTGTCTCTTACAGATACAACCCGATGGGAAGGATCGGTTTCAGGGGTATTTAAGGTTTCTATTGATATGCTTCATGTAAAATGCTTTCTCGCAAAATATTAAATGGCGAAGAGTTTAAGTGAATATTAAGTTCATGCATATTTCTGCACTCTCATAATGGCATATTTTTAGTGTATTTTAGTTTTTTATTTGATAATATTATAGAACAAACATTTACGAAGATAACGGTATATCATTTATACTGATAAACCATATATATAGGAAGGGAAATGGGAGTGATGTTCGAAAATGTCAGGAATCGCAAAACTGGCCTCCACTGGAAATAGCCTAAAATGAGTAGCAAGTCCAGTATACAGTAGTCTTTGGTATGTCACTCTCCTCCTAACATCAGAATTAGTGTATTTATGTATTTCTTATTTGACATTTATTTTACGTTCTTACTCTGCTATTGAATCCCCACTCCATTTCCACCCATAATTCTTTCCGACTCCAACCCGATGTCTTATAACCTGATAACCACAACTCCCTCATTCCATCATACGCACAATGTGGCATCTGGAAAAGAGGGTCATATACAACTTTCAATGATTGTATAAATACCCAACAAAACTCAGACAGCACTTAAGCAACAGCCTCGAGAGAACTGAAACTCGATAAATGCCAGTGGTCGCTGGCACTTTTAGTTCAAAGGTTGGTCTACTGTGTTTTGGCTCTGCGACTCGTATTTTCATAAATCAATTTTGCGATAAATATTGATGCACCGCATCTGAATACCAAAAAATTGTTCTTCTTCTGTTCTACTAATTGTATGGATGACTTGCATTACGATAGAACGTTCTATAATAGCAATTTAATGCAAATTACTCGCCTCGAGTATCAAAGCTTAATATATTTTTTACATGTATATTGTAGCATGTTTTATTGAGGGCGATGTTCACACTGTTTTCTAAGACAGTACTGCTGCATCTGGCAAATGCTTGTCAAAATACAATAAGCAATGCTTTGGAAAAAAGAAGAATATAGAATGCCGAAATAGTTCTGTTGCTGCGACCAAATAGGTTATAATTGTGGAGGCGGCATGCCGCGCATTGTGGCGGGAAGATTGAATCAAAACATTGCGACTTCACGCTCCGACTCATTTGCACTTCCAGGCTTTCTATCTAATTGATACACAATAATAACAAAAAAATATGACTGCCTAGATATAGTTAACTTCTAAACACTCGTTATTGACTATATAATATCATAGAGTAACATTTCCATCGCCTCTTCAACTACAACCTGCTTGGTTATTTGGTTATATACATGTTTTACAGAATCAGGCTTCTATACAATATACATATAGAAGAAAATCATTCTTAGTATTATACTTTTGTGTTGTGCAGTGGAATAAGCCCATATTTTGTTTTCCAGTAGACCAACTTATTATCAACTTGCGAGTTAAAACTGCCAGCGACCACTGGCATTTTTGAGTTTCAGTTCTCTCGACGCTGGAACAGGTATCACTGTCGTGTCCATAAACACTCTACCATACTTAGTGATACATTCGGGTTATCTGCCATTACAGACAAGTAACATGTACATGGTGTTCATATCTCATGTACAACGCAAGTGGACGAGAGGTGGACAGAGAGAGAGAGAGAGAGAGAGATGAGAGAGAGAGAGAGAGAGAGAGAGAGAGGAGAGAGAGGAGAGAGAGAGAGAGAGAGAGAGATAGGTTAATGGGAGAGTGAGGGGGAAGGCGGGGGACAGGAGGGGAGGAAGGCAAGGAGGGAGGGAGGGGAAGCCGGGAAGGGAGGATGAGGGCGTGGCTTGATACAAGTCACAAGTACGTCACCTCAAATCTTCCCCTGTCCAAATGCCTGCTAGGCTCTTGCCAGCCTGGGCCGTAAAAAGCCAGGAGAAAAACCCCTTTCATTAAACACATTGGCAATGCACTCTACTGCCATAAATTAGGGACAGTCTCAAAAAAGTGTCCAAACTGTCTTTTTGATCCGCTTTTTGAGATATTTGCGAAAAACGATGCCTCATGGGGTCTGAAAGGATAGTAGCGGGGGGGTTGCCCCTCGGTAATAATGGGCAAGGACTGCGGGGCATTTTCAGAGACACAGACAATTTTTTCCGGGCCAAAAAAGATATTTTTTTCTAATGGAATAGTTTTTTTTTCCCGGGAAAACCCCATAGTTTTTTAAAAAAAAAAAAAATTCATCCCGAAATTTTTGGTCGCCTTTTCCTTTAAAAACACTTTCCCCTCCATCAAAAAAAAGCACTAAAATTTGGGCCCGGGAAAAAAATTTTGTCAGGGTCCAGACAACGGGGAAGTATGAATAAAACAAAGTATACCAAAACCTACCAAACCCTTTAAACCCTTTAAAACCACAAAGTATACCAAACCCAACTGCCTATATGGGAGTGGTTTTTTTTTTTGTTGCCAGCTTGAGCACCTTTTTTTAAATCTCTTTCCAGACCCGTTCAATATTTTTTGTGTGGCCCCACGACACTGGATCCCCCAAAGTGGTCAGAGGGGTTCACGACTCTGTTTTAAATATCCCAGGTCGCTGAGCCACTATAGGCTTTTCAACAGTCATGTATATTGTTGTCCCCAGGGAGGATATATTTTTTTGCACGGGGGATGAGGGTAGCAGCATCTCTTTTCCCACGGGGAAAGAAGCGCCTCTTTATCTCGTTTTTTTTTCCCGCAGTTTAACACCATCTCTTTGTTGGTGAACCCATGCTTTAAAAAGTTTTCAGGGCCTTTTTTTCCTCGTCAAAGAAAAAGTTTAAATTTGTGCGGCCCTCGGTCAGCAACATCCGCACAATCCATATCTAGCTGTGACTGATTAAATCAAAGCCTTACATGATCCTTTTGTTTTAAATTTGGCCGCCTTTCATTGGCTCCCAAAAGCCTTTTCTTTGGCTACCTAATAAACCCGTATCTTTTGGGCGGAAAAAAACTCTCGAGCCTGTCATTGGCTATAAAATTTTTATCGCTCAGTTTTCATTCACTTGTACTTTTTCATATAGTCAATGACGAAGGGATATGGAAGAAAACGGTTATGACAGTTCCCAAACGTTATAGATTGTTATTTTTCTTTTATTCTCTACATTTTCGTATTGTTAATGATCGAATTTTGAGAAGACAAGCGGGTTTTGAATTCCTGACATCAAAAACCGGCGTCGTGTTGAAATAGTAGGGGAAGGGGGAGTGTGTACTGTGTGAGCTATTAGACAACATAAATTTTTTTTCAATATGTAAAAATTTTAAGGATAAGTTTTAGTAATTAATACTGCCATAACCGGCAAAAAAAATTTACAAAAAACGTGAGTGGTAATGGCGGTAGAAACCACGCAGTTCTCGCCATTATAACCTCCCCCCCGATAATCTAACCTAATTTTACCAAACAGGGGGGAGCTCCTTCCCCCCCGACCCCCCCCCCTGGTTAAACCGACAAAATTTTACTTAACTCTTGCGCGGGGGGGGGGGGGGGGGTTTGACACTCCCTAATCATTTGTTTATGAATCGTCAGGTTTTAAAACTCTTTGAACTTCAATTAATCCATTTTCCCCAGATCTAGGGAATTTTTACAACACCCTAACGCAAAAAAATGTGGTTGCGACCCAAAGGGGGTTTTATAGGAGGCGGGATGTTTCCTCTAAGTGAAGCCACCGCGCTCTGAAAACCCCGCCCCCCCCCCCATTTACCAAACAAAACCCCAGTGATTGGGTGATGCACTAAATTTTTGCATTATTCCACGATAAAACCCCGCTTGTTTTAAATTTTGGATTACACAGAGGGGTGTAGGGGTTCGCAATATACCATCAGTAATTTTTTAAGGAAACACGGTGCGAAGAAAAACCCCCCAAGGTACTCACCTAGCTGGTTTACTGATATGGGGATCCGATGATATGGGTCGTTTCTAATTCTTTATTGTGCTATGCAGCAGTGCCATATTTCAAAAATTGGGAAAAGGAGAAAGGGGACCCCCAACCAAACGTGGGAGCCAGCATCGGATGCAACCGCAATCACTACCATCAGTTCGCTTTTTTAAATCTAAAAAACCAAACCCAACCCCAAAACCCATCCTAACCTAACTTAACCCCCAACCTAAAATAAATCTAATCAAACCTAACATAACTAACCGCTTTACTATATACAAAAACGGTTATATTTTGGTTTCCGCAAGTGAATAACTACGCCCTAGGCATCACATTTTTGTCATTTTGTTCACATAAAAAAGTTGCTTTATGTCTGGGTTGTGGTATAAAACAAAGCAGGCATTGCGTGTTGTTTTGCCTATATTGTGAGTTCTTGTCACAGTTATATATTAATTCACTGTCTTTTCTGAAGAGTAGAAGTACAAGTTTTGATTTCCCTTCAGATGATGTAATTGACCCGCCCATGACCAGTGGAGGCCAGTTTTGCGATTCCTGATATTTTCGAACATCACTCCCGTTTTCCTTCCTAAGGTTTATCAGTATAAATGATATACTGTTATCTTCGTAAATGTTTGTTCTATAATATTATCAAATAAAAAACAGTAAAATACGCTAAAGAAGAAATACGCTGAAGAAATGCCATTATAAGAGAGTGAAGAAATATGCATGAACTTAATATTTACTTAAAACTCTTCGCCATTTAATATTTTGCGAGAAAACATTTTAGATGAAACATATCAATAGAAGTGGATTTTTATTAGCTTTCCATTGATATATTTCGTTTTCTGATAAATGAATTACCACCATGCATAAATTAGCGTTAACTAAAAAATTACATCTTCAATCGGATCGGCAAGTAAAAAAGTGTTCCATGAATACAGTAGACTATGGTTTATCAGTATAAATGATACACTTATATTCGTAAATGATTGTTCTATAATATTATCAAATAAAAAACTGTAAAATACACTAAAGAAAAGTCATAATGAGACTGAAGAAATATGCATGAACTTTCACTTAAACTCTTCGCCATTTGATATTTTGCGTGAAGACTTTTTACATACAACATATCAATAGAAGCGGAATTTTATTAGCTTTCCATTGATATATTTAGTTTTCTGATAAATGAATTAGAACCATGCATAAATTAGCGTTAACTAAATAAATAACATCATCAATCGGGTAATTTTCCCGATTGATGAGGTTATTTATTTAGTTAACGCTAATTTATGTATGGTTCTAATTCATTTATCAGAAAACGAAATATATCAATGGAAAGCTAATAAAATTCCGCTTCTATTGATATCAATCAATCATCATCATTGGGGGCATACGTCGGGGGGCGCGTCGCCTCGCCCACCCTACGACGCCACTCCCGAGGGTCACCACGCGCGAGTTCCCATGCAGGCTCCTTTCCCATACCAAGCAGCTCTCGACAAGAAACATCAACTTGCCCCAGCCACGAGCCTTGTGGGCGCCCCTTTGGCCTCCTCCACGCCGGATTGTCTCTTACAGATACAACCCGATGGGAAGGATCGGTTTCAGGGGTATTTAAGGTTTCTATTGATATGCTTCATGTAAAATGCTTTCTCGCAAAATATTAAATGGCGAAGAGTTTAAGTGAATATTAAGTTCATGCATATTTCTGCACTCTCATAATGGCATATTTTTAGTGTATTTTAGTTTTTTATTTGATAATATTATAGAACAAACATTTACGAAGATAACGGTATATCATTTATACTGATAAACCATATATATAGGAAGGGAAATGGGAGTGATGTTCGAAAATGTCAGGAATCGCAAAACTGGCCTCCACTGGAAATAGCCTAAAATGAGTAGCAAGTCCAGTATACAGTAGTCTTTGGTATGTCACTCTCCTCCTAACATCAGAATTAGTGTATTTATGTATTTCTTATTTGACATTTATTTTACGTTCTTACTCTGCTATTGAATCCCCACTCCATTTCCACCCATAATTCTTTCCGACTCCAACCCGATGTCTTATAACCTGATAACCACAACTCCCTCATTCCATCATACGCACAATGTGGCATCTGGAAAAGAGGGTCATATACAACTTTCAATGATTGTATAAATACCCAACAAAACTCAGACAGCACTTAAGCAACAGCCTCGAGAGAACTGAAACTCGATAAATGCCAGTGGTCGCTGGCACTTTTAGTTCAAAGGTTGGTCTACTGTGTTTTGGCTCCGCGACTCGTATTTTCATAAATCAATTTTGCGATAAATATTGATGCACCGCATCTGAATACCAAAAAATTGTTCTTCTTCTGTTCTACTAATTGTATGGATGACTTGCATTACGATAGAACGTTCTATAATAGCAATTTAATGCAAATTACTCGCCTCGAGTATCAAAGCTTAATATATTTTTTACATGTATATTGTAGCATGTTTTATTGAGGGCGATGTTCACACTGTTTTCTAAGACAGTACTGCTGCATCTGGCAAATGCTTGTCAAAATACAATAAGCAATGCTTTGGAAAAAAGAAGAATATAGAATGCCAAAATAGTTCTGTTGCTGCGACCAAATAGGTTATAATTGTGGAGGCGGCATGCCGCGCATTGTGGCGGGAAGATTGAATCAAAACATTGCGACTTCACGCTCCGACTCATTTGCACTTCCAGGCTTTCTATCTAATTGATACACAATAATAACAAAAAAATATGACTGCCTAGATATAGTTAACTTCTAAACACTCGTTATTGACTATATAATATCATAGAGTAACATTTCCATCGCCTCTTCAACTACAACCTGCTTGGTTATTTGGTTATATACATGTTTTACAGAATCAGGCTTCTATACAATATACATATAGAAGAAAATCATTCTTAGTATTATACTTTTGTGTTGTGCAGTGGAATAAGCCCATATTTTGTTTTCCAGTAGACCAACTTATTATCAACTTGCGAGTTAAAACTGCCAGCGACCACTGGCATTTTTGAGTTTCAGTTCTCTCGACGCTGGAACAGGTATCACTGTCGTGTCCATAAACACTCTACCATACTTAGTGTATACATTCGGGTTATCTGCCATTACAGACAAGTAACATGTACATGGTGTCATATCTCATGTACAACGCAAGTGGACGAGAGGTGGACAAGAGAGAGAGAGAGAGAGAGAGAGAGAGAGAGAGAGAGAGAGAGAGAGAGAGAGAGAGAGAGGAGAGAGAGAGAGAGATAGGTTAATGGGAGAGTGAGGGGGAAGGCGGGGGTACAGGAGGGGAGGAAGGCAAGGAGGGAGGGAGGGGAAGCCGGGAAGGGAGGATGAGGGCGTGGCTTGATACAAGTCACAAGTACGTCACCTCAAATCTTCCCCTGTCCAAATGCCTGCTAGGCTCTTGCCAGCCTCGCCGTCAAAGCCAGGAGTAAACTCCTTCATTAAACACACTTGGCAATGCACTCTACTGCCATAAATTAGGGGACAGTCTCAAACAAGCTGTGCCAAACTGTCATTTTGATCCGACTGTTTTAGAAGATATTTGCGAAAAACGATGCCTCATGGGGTCTGAAATGGATAGTAGCGGGGGGGTTGCCCTCCTCGGTAATAATGGGCAAGGACTGCGTGGTCATTTTCAGAGACACAGACAATTTTTTCCTGGCCAAAAATAGATACTTTTTCTAATGGAGATAGTTTTATTTTCCGGAAACCCATAGTTTTCATAAAAAAAAAAAGATTCATCACCGAATTTTATGGTCGCCGTTTCCATTAAAAACACTGTACCTCCATCAGAAAAAGCACTAAAACTTGGCCAGGAAAAATTTGTCAGGGTCTCAGACAACAGGGAAGTGACTGAATAGAACAAAGTATACCAAACCTAACCTAACCTTAACCTTAACCACAAAGTATACCTAACCTAACTGCCTATATAGGTAGTGGTCTTTTTTTGTTGCCAGCTCTGAGCACCCAGCTCTTAATCTCTTTCCAGAGCCGTTCAATATTGTTTGTGTGGACCAGCGACACTGGATCCACAAAGTGGTCAGAGTGGTTCACGACTCTGTATGTATATCCCAGGTCGCTGAGGCCACTATAGGCTTTTCAACAGTCACTGTATATTGTTGTGCCAGGGAGGATATACTTTTGGCACAGGGGGATGAGGGTAGCAGCATCTCTTTTCTCCACAGGGAGAATGAAGCGCCTCTTTATCTCGTGTTTTTGTCCCGCAGTTTAACACCATCTCATTGTTGGTAGAACACCATGCTCTTCAAAAGTTTTCAGGGCCTTTTCTTCCTCGTCAAAGTAAAGCTTAA
Organism: Chionoecetes opilio; assembly: GCA_016584305.1. Classification (NCBI taxonomy): domain Eukaryota; kingdom Metazoa; phylum Arthropoda; class Malacostraca; order Decapoda; family Majidae; genus Chionoecetes; species Chionoecetes opilio. The sequence goes on from JACEEZ010008567.1 coordinate 655,227, forward strand.
TGATGCGGACCTCGGTCAGCCAACATCCAGCACAATCCATATCTAGCTGTAGACTGATTCAAATCAAAGCCTTACATGATCCTTTGTCTTAATTGGCCGCCTTTCATTGGCTACCTAATGAACCGTATCTATTGGCGGAATAAAACATCTCGAGCCTGTCATTGGCTATGAATATTGATCGCTCAGTTTTCATTCACTCTGTACATTTTCATATAGTCTAATGATCGAATGGATATGAGAAGACAACGGTTATGACAGTTCCCAAACGTTATAGATTGTTCAGTTTTCATTTATTCTCTACATTTTCGTATTGTCTAATGATCGAATAGATTTGAGAAGACAAGCAGCTGTTGAATCTCCTGACATCAGAAACCGGCGTCAGTGTTGAAATAGTAGTGGAAGGAGGAGTGTGTATCTGTGTGAGCTATTAGACAACTATATAATTTTTTCAATATGTATATAAGTTTTGAAGGATAAGTGTTAGTAGATTAATACTGCACAGTATACCGAGCAAAAAAAATTACAGAAAACGTGAGTGGTAATGGCGGTAGCAACCACGCAGTTCTCGTCCATTATAACCTCCCCCTCGATAATCTAACCTAACTTCCTACCAAACAGGGGGGAGCTCCTTCCCCCTCGACCCCCCCCCCTGGTAACCTGACAAAATTATACTTAACTCTTAGCGCGGGGGGGGGGGGGGTTAGACACTCCGGTAATCATTCTGTTTATGAAGATCGTCAGGTTAACACATCTTTGAACTTCAAATCTAATCCATTTTTCCTAGATCTAGGGAATTTTTACAACACCCCTAACGCAAAAACTATGTGGTTGCGACCAAGGAGGTTATATAGGAGGCGGTATGTTGCCTCTAACGTGAAGCCACCGCGCTCTGAAACCCTGCCCCCCCCATTGACTCAAAACAAACCTCAGCTGATCGTGGGTGATGCACTAATTTGTGCATTATTCCACGATAATGCCTGCTTGTTCAACTTATGGATGTACACAAGAGGGATCGTAGGAGTTCTGCAATATACCATCAGTAAGTTTTGTAAGGAATCACGGTGCGAAGAAACTCCCGCAAGGTAGCTCACCTGAGCTGGTTTACTGATATGGGTATCCAGATGATATGGGTCAGCTTATCTAATATAGCTTCATTGTGCTATGCAGCAGTGCCATATTTCAAAATTGGTAAAGGAGAAGGCGACCGCCAACCAATCGTGGCAGCCAGCATCGCGATCGCACCTGCAATCACGTACCATCAGATTCGCTTTTTTAAATCTAAATAACTCTTAACCTAACCCAAACCTATCCTAAGCCTAACTTAACCCAAACATAAAGTAAATCTAACCTAACAAACCTAAACATAACATAACCTAGCTATTACTATATACAAACACGTGTTATATTTTGGTTTCCGCAAGTGAATAACTACTGCCCTAGGCATCACATTTGTCATTATGTTCACATAAAATTGTTGCTTATATGTCTGGGTTTGTGGTATACAAACTAAAGCAGGCATTGCAGTGTGTGTTTTGCCTATATTGTGAGTTCTTGTCACAGTTATATATTAATTCACTGTCTTTTCTGAAGAGTAGAAGTACAAGTTTTGATTTCCCTTCAGATGATGTAATTGATGTGTGTTTAACATGTGAAAAGGTTTTTAGAACACATGCTTCATATATATTAGGGTGTCCCAGAATGCAAAAGTTTTGAAATGTTGCACGCTCGTGTGTTATTCCGGTTCTCATAGTAAAACAGTATTGCATTGAAATTTTGGGCGAATTGAGTAATATTTAGGGGTCCCGACAAAGTAAACATTAAGGTGACGTGACTCGAATTTCAGGATTTTTCTAAATTTCCACTTTTTTTCTCCCTCAGGTTATCAACATGGCAACAAGAGCCGCTAGTAATCTTTGGCTGATCGACAAGGCTCCAATCGATGAAATCACCGGAGCCCGGCTACCATCGAAGGAGCAGGTCCTCCTCCGCTACTACCACCACCTCCGGGAGATGGAGAAGACGGCGAGCGGGAGCAGGAAGGCGGTGGTGGAGGAGGTTCTCCCCTTCTGGTCGCGCGCCGGGATTCCGACAACTACAGTAATACACGCCGGCACGAAGCTGTCAAAGCTGGTAAAGGGGTACAATGACCTCAAGAAGAACAAGAACAAAGACAGGCCGAAACATCGTATGGATGAGGAGATTTTCAAAGGAGACGTCCAAGAAATCTTCGACCTCGCACACTCCTCCTCTCTCCAACGGGCAGACGTGAAGGACGAGGACAAGGAGTTCCTACGGAGTCAGAGAGAAGACAGAGGGGAATCATCCATGGCTGGAATTGACCTCGTGACAGCGAAGAAGGTGGAGAAGCAGGTCGAGCGCGGAACTCGACTCAAGCGGCTCCGGGAACGTGAAGACAGCGACATTGCCAGGCTGACTGAAAAGGCGGAAATCCCAAGCCAAAGCAGTAGCAGCAGCAGCAGTCCTGTGTCGACGACGTCATCAGTGGCTCGTGGATCCCGAAGCCAGAGGAAAAAACTCAAACAGTCGCCATCGATCTCCGTGAAGGATCTTAACCTCATTTCAACTTGGGATCGAGAGAAGTTGTCGTGCGGCAAGCACGTCAACTTCGCAGCTCCCGCTCAAGTTTTGGAATGGAAGGGGGAGTATGGCGGTCCGAAGACACGGTCCACGAGCACAAAATTGCGGGGAGAGCAACCCGCCGAGAAGTCGGGAACTAGGGAAACCCGGGAATACCGGGGAAGTTGGTCCTGTTTGGGCGGAAAAATCCTCCCGCCCCCCTTGGCGATACAAGGACCGATCGCCGCCCCTTCACGGGGGGGAAGATACCCCGATTTCCCTTTTGGGGGTCCGGCAAGGGGTTTCGACGGGCAAAACAGGGCTGCAGGGTCTTAAAAGGAAAGTGGACGAAGGGGCGTCGGGGACAAGATATCACTTTGTTTGAACCCCACGGTTTGAAACGGCATGGTCAAGGTGCTTGCATTCGATTGAGCAAGAACCGGACAAGCTTGCTTTGGTTGGCCCTCCCGCCATCTGTCCGGGGGTGACCCTCAAGGAGTCTTCAAAGCCACCCTCCCCTTTTCCCCTTGGCCCTGACATTGAATTTAAAAACACTCCGTGACGAGGGTCCTTCGGGTTTCCCCTCGCAGAGAAAACGGGGGGAAAACACGGAGGACCCGAAAGTTTTCCCCACCAATGACACTCCCCAGAAGCGAAGACGGCTTTGGCCCTTCCTAAAGGGGCTTGAGGTCGAAGAACCACCCCAGGGAGGACTAAAAGAACTTCTCCGTTCCCTACCTTTTTCCTCGGTGGTGAAAGGCCACCCAAACCCATTCCGCCGTCCGGGGAGTCCCCATCAACCCCGGGGGGTGGCCCAAAAAAGGCCTTTACGCCTCAAGTTTAATCGAAATCCCAGCTGTGCTGAGGTCGAGAGAAGGCCCGGAGGGAACGAGGGGCCCCTTTTTGCTCTGGTGTACTGCAAACAAGGCAGAGGCCCGATCTCTGTGAAAGCTCGTGAACACGGCTCTTTCCCCGAGATCCTAAAAAACATACCCCGACCAAACCCTTTCCAAGGGAGCAGAAAAAAGCCCGCGACGCCACCCATGGGACGTTTCCGAAGAAAAACCGGGACTGGCCTTTTTCGATCAAGGATGATGTGGGAGAGAAGAAGAGATGGTAAGGCATTGGGCAAGCCCGCCTGAAAAGGGAAAATTTAAGCGATTGGAGGGGGAAAAAGATGACGATTTTCCCCCCTCTCGTCCTTCGTCACTTTGAAAAACACGATCCCTTTTTCAAAAATCGACGCGGACGGGGGGCTTTCCCGGCAAAGGACCGGGGATTGTGGGGGAGGGCGACCGTTCAAGGACGTCGGAAAAGGGACTTTTTGGGCCCCGAGTGGTCAAAGGGCCCCCCGGGGGCGGGGGGATCGCCATAGTCCAGCGCTACCGGGGTCCACGAAGCGGCCGCACGGAGAAGTATTCCTCAGTTTGTCCACCCCCATGGGAAAATTTTGGGGGGGGAAAAGAAGGAGACCTTTAAAAGAAGGCTTTCGAATGGAAAAAATGAAAAATGTTGTTTGGGCCCCTTTTAGTTTTTTTTCTAAAAATGGGATGTTTTTAGTTTTTCTTTGTTTTTTAAAGGGTTTTAGAAAAAATTTTTCGTTTGTCGGACCCCCAAAATTCTTTGAATTTTTTCTAATTCACGGAACTCTTCTTATCATGTGTAAAAAGAAGTAAAACACGGCAAAATGAAAAAAAAAATGTTCATTTTTTCCCCCGATGACTTGGGACACCCCAATATATTTTATTCCTACATGGGGAGGATGGGTGAAAATCTTTCCAAAGGTGAAATGTTCAAGCTTTTACAAGACAGTGTTGGAAGCCTATTTAGTGAAGCCTATATTTACTTGTCTTCATAATCACATGAAAGAATGTGGACCATTAGACAATCACCTTATCTTTCTTGTACAGGCCATAACAGAAAAGTACATTCAGGTAAGGTGCCACCATGCAGGTAGACGGCACACAGAAAATGTGATGAAGAAAAAAGTAGCTAGAATTAAGTCGCCTAGAATACACAATACTGGTCACCTTCTCTTGAATTTAATGCTATGCCCTTGAAGGTAAGACACTTCTGTCATGCCCACATGGATATATACATGATCATAATATGGCATATATATGGAGCCATGATGACTCGCCATCCTATCTGACTGGTTATGTTAGCAACCACTTTGAAGGACACTATACCCTTGGTAAAGTACTTTCTTTATGTTTAATAGGTACGGTATTGAGCCTTATACATTTGAAATGTACTTTAATTAGGAAATAATGCAAAATTTATGTATTTTTTCAAGAAAAACAGTGTATATTTGTGCGGTGTACAAAACAAGACCGTGGTACTTCCTTGAATAATGCGGCAATGGGAATGTTATTCTACGATAAATATAGTCAATAAAGAAAGTCTAGATGTTAACTATACCTAGGCAGTCCTATTTTCCATTTATTTTTTAGTATCAATTAGATGGAAAGCCTGAAAGTGCAATGAGTTGACGTGTGAAATTGTAATGTTTTGAGTCAATCTCCCCGCATTGGGGCGGGGCGAGCGGTTTCACCCGATAACACAGGGAATGCGCAGCATGCCGCTGTTATGCAAAATCCCTGTCGAGTTAGCCTTCTGTGCATGAGCGGCGCCGCGTCAACACAGCAGCAATGACCGTCAGGGAAGGTAAAGGTCAGGTTAGGTTACCGTAGTTATACAGAAAAAGTTAAAAGGTCGTTAGATTAGGTTAGGTATACAGAAACACAGGTAAAAGCTTATTAGCCTAACTTAACCTGACCTTTACTTAACCTAACAGTCCCTGCTGACTGTTAAGTTAGGTTAGGTAAGGTATACAGCAACGGGTAAAAGCTTTGGTATTATTCTAGTGTTTGCCCAGACTCCTCCCTCCCCCAAAACAAGCTTGGGAACCTTGGGGGAATACGGAATATTTGGCTGGGGTACAAAATATGCCTTGCAACCACATACTTTTTGAGTTAGGGCTGTTGTAAAAATTCACTAGATCTAGGGAAAGTGGATTGGATTTCTTCTAGTCCAGAGATGTGTGAACCTGATGATCCTCACAAACACGGATGTTACCCCCCCCCCCCCAACGTCTCCCTGGTAAGAGGTTAGGTAAAATTTTGTTAGGTTGAGGAGGGCGGAACCATATTAAATTTGGTTAGATTAGATTATCGGGGGGGTGGAGCCCCCTCCCTAGGAGGTTAGGTTAGATTATATTACCGGGGGCCCCCCGCTAGTAGGTTTGGTTAAGTAACTTTCCCTAGACATAGGGAATTTTGACTCCCCTACATAATTCCAAAAAGACGTGTTTCAGACACATTTTTTTGTTCCCCACCCGAAAATCCCGCATTCCCACAGGTCCCTAAGCTTGTTTGGGGGAAGGGGAAGAGTATGGGCAAACGCTAAAAATTTACCAAGCTTTTTAGCCTAACCTAACCTGACCTAACGGTCACTGCTGATGTGTTGACTCGGCGCCGCCCATAAGACCAACTCAACAGGGATCTCGCATAGCACCGCCTCCTCCTTTATAACCTTGGCTGCGACGCATATTTTATACCCCAGCTAAATATCTCGCATTCCACCAGGTCCCCAGGCTTGTTTTGGGGGAGAGGGGGGAGTATGGGCAAACACTAGAATACATAAATGGTACATTTCTAGTGTTTGCCCATACTCTCCCCCTTTCCCCAAACAAGCATGGGGACCTGTGGGAATCTGGAGTTTTTGGGTGGGGAACAAATAATTTGTCGGGAACACGCATTTTTGGATTTATGTAGGAAAGCCAAAAATCCCTAGATCTAGAGTAATTTTCCTAGATGTAGGAAAATTTAACCTAATCTCCTAGCGGAGGGACTCCATCCCCCTCGACCTCCCGGTTATCTAACCGAACCTAAGCAAATTTAACCTAACCTAGCAGGGGGCTTTGCCCTCCTCGACCCCCCGATAATCTAATCTAACCGAACCTCTTAAAGTAATCGTCCAGACCCAATTTTTTTTTGCCGAATTATGTTGAATGTACATTCAAAACACCTAATCCACCAAAAATAATTGATTTCCAGGCCTTATTTCCGTAAAAACACGACTTGTGTAAAAAGCGCGCGAAAAAAAACTTCCCTCCAACAGGGCTACGACTGTTATTGATGACGTCAGAACAGGGACGCCCGCAGACACTCTGTCTGACACCTGTCGGCAAATGTTATGATGAGCGATTGTACTTCGATGTCAGACAGTAAATCTGTGATCCTATATGTTTGAGCCCGAGTACGAGGTGGATGAACAGGTGTTAGCAGAGCCTGAGGTTCAGCAGGAGGACCTGGCACTTCTCCAAAACATGGATTGGTAAATAAGGTTAAACCATGTGTGTGTGAGAATCACAATGAAGGTACTTTCGAGAAAATCCTATGGTTAATTTTGGAGCCACAGTCAAACGTCATTACTCGGAAACCACATACTAGCATTAACTACAGCATAGAGTTGGAAAATATGCGGGCGGGAAGGCAGAAAGTGTGACAGCCACACCACCACAGGGCACGCCCACTCCACAACTGGTTTACGCCTTGTTAAGAGGCAAAGCCTCACAGTCGTGGTGGTCCACCGCTGCTGCCAGTCCTGGCGTCCCTGTCTAACAGGGCCACCTGGTCTGGTATGGTGTTGGTCTGAGTCACTGTCTTACGGGGGGGGGGGGGGGTCGCCGCCCTTGTACAGCACACCCGTGTACACAGGCTCACCTCACACTCGTCGTCCCAACCCACACACTGGGTAGGCGACTAGTCGCGCTGTACACTCTCACCCAGTCTTTCACCCGAAGTGTACCCTCACTGCACACTGTTTCTCAACACAACTGCTCGCCCCAACACACTATAGGCGTGTATCACCCTACACACGCCACTCCTTTCCGTGTGCAAACTTTTCTCGAAAGGCACCTCTTACTGCACCCATAAAGGATGCACGCATGTGGCATATAGCAAAATTAATCCATCAGAAACATCCAAATATCTTCAAGTACTATATTTATCTCTGTGTTTACGTGCCTCTCTGATCAGCGCGGGAAGATGAGCCTCCCTGATGCTACGTCACCGAGCCTGAGCGTCTGCAAACCTTGAGAGCGTTTTGAAAACTCGGGGAATTTGCAGATTTTGATTGCGGATTATTTAAAAACGGCTGACTGGATACAAAAAGTGACGACGTGTTGTTGATATACTCGTTAATGGCTATGATTTTATTGCATTAAATCAATAATGATGAAATGGTCTGGACGATTACTTTAACTTAACCAAATTTAACCTAACCTAGCAACAATCACCCGCTAATCTAACCTTACCTAATTTAACCTAACCTTCTAATGCGGGGGCTCCGCCCCCCCTAACCTAACAAATGTTTTTATAAAATAATTAACTTATAATTAATATAATTATTATATATAATGTACAATTAATATAATTATTATATATAATGTACAATTAATATAATTAATTAATTAAAATAATGAAAAGTTACAATAAGCGGTAACCTAACAAAATTTTACCTTACCTCTATGTGGGAGGGGTGGGTGGAGGCTCATCACTCTGGACTAGACGACGACGTCTCTAGACTTAGAAGAAATCTAATAAATTTTTCCTAGATCTAGGGAATTTTTACAACACCCCTAACTCAAAAACTATGCGGTTCCGACGCATATTTAGTACCCCAGCAAAATATCCTGCTTCGCTCATGTCCCCAAGCTTGTTTTGGGGAAGAGGGGGGAGTATGGGCACACTAGAATAATACTTTTATGTGCCACTGGAGATGATACACAGTAGTTTATATCTTGACTGTATAATTTACCCTGATTCAGTGTTGTTTTATGCTTTGTATCTGAAAGTATATACAGTTTCAAATTTCGCTACTCGTTTTTTTTCGGGCGACGACGACGGCGGGAGGACGGATACAGTTGAATCAGGCCGCTTATATTAAATGCATACCAAGCAGACAGGGCGGTGCGCACCGCCCTAAGCTTTAATGAAACCTAACCTAACCTGAACCTTACCTTACCTTACCTTTAACCTCCTAACTGGGTCCAATAATAAAAGTTTAATAAAATACCAAACAAAAGCGATGCAGGTCACAAGAAGAGGAAGAGGGAGGCATTTTGTATACAAAGAGACGTATTCCTCCTCTCACCTAAAATGTTCTATATCTCCGAAACTATTGATTTGCGACGGAAAGCTCAGAGAAAATGTCTCTTAGAATACAATAAGGTAAACAAAAACCATGCTCCCAATTGTGTAGGGAAGTTTGGTGCTGTCGTAAAATAATACCGGCGATCTAAGTGCAGGTCGCCACTCGGTTGATATTTTGGTAATTTGTTCATTTATAGCCATAATATGACAGATGAAGACACAAAATGACACAGACTCTCCAGATAGCCACTTCTAACTTTCCTGAAATCATGGATGTAGAAATGTAAGTATTAACGCCACCAGACTGTCTGTAAATCGAAAAAAACGTTGTCCTGGCGAATTTAGTGTTATCTACGGTAACCAAGATAACCACACCTCATACAGCTGCTCAGAGTAACCACACGCCTTCCTCACCTTGGTTACGTTCAGCTATGGGTCCTGCCGCCATCGCGATGACAATTACACACAAAACACAAACCACAAATCCCTGCCATGCCCCGGCCAGCCAGAGCCTCAGTGTGTAAACAACTCTGCACAACACACTGTCACACACACATGACATACCCGAAGGTTCTTTTCTAGGTAGATCTTGATCTTGATATTACGGTCAGTGCTGTCGGCCTCCGTGCTGTCGGCCGCCCACCCTTCTGCGGCGCCCATATGGCCGCTACGCCCATATGGCCGCTACGCCCATAGCCGCCCCTGGATGATGGACGCCCCACCTGATATACATCTATATATTGTTGCATGCCGTGTCATTATTTACCTTTTCGTGACTTATTTCTGGTTTATGCATTTCTTTAAAGTATACTACCGTACAACTTCCCCTCAGTGGAAGCTCTGATACCCATAACTTGTAACTCATTTCTATATATCTACACTGCCTGGGGGGAGGCCGGCAGGCACCGACCTCTTACCCTTGTTGTACATCCAACAATAAACCATTCAATTCAATTCAATTCAATTTCCTGCCTGTTGGAGTTTAAAGTAATCGTCCAGACCCATTTTTTCTTTGCATAATTATGTTGAATGGTCATTC
>JACEEZ010008568.1:0-10000 GCA_016584305.1 Chionoecetes opilio
TCTCCAAGCTGTTCGTACTTCTCAAGGTCGAAAATATGGTCACTTTGGTGTTGTCGAGAAGCAAATGTCCTCGCATATGGATGACTCTAATGAAATAAGAGTTTTCCGTATGGGTGATGCTTACGGAATGCGCGATGGATCCCAATTTACTCCCAGATTTATGTCGTCACTTGAGCAACAACATCCAGATGTGGCCAGGGAGTTTCACAAAGGGAACTTCGCCATCCACAAGTCAAGAAGAGAATTCTCTGCCCTGGCAAACGACCAAGCACACGAGCACAATAATGCAGTGATCAAAGGTGACGGAGGTGCATTTGGGTCGACAGAAGACCCGTCAGCACTTCGTAGGTGGATGGTCGCTGGACCCGAAGTTAGTCGTCTAGTAGCTGGATACGAGGCCATGTCTGGTATGAAAGATGCCACCTACAGCAGCAGACACCATGAGCAGACACCGAGTGCCCAGAAAGTTTTCTTTGAAAAAGTGAAATCACTCTCTGCAGTGATGCAGGAGATGGGCAACCCATTCCAAGAAGAATCAGCCGACCTGCTGGTGCTAGACACGAAGAACATTGCAGACCCAACTCTAGCTGAAATGGTAGCAACACATCACCGGCGGGGCAAAGAGCAGTTCCAATCATTCATGGAGGGGCTAGAGGATGAAGGTGAAAGTCCTTTCTATCATCCAATCAAGAAAAACCTTGTTTCTTTCTTCAAACAAGAGCAGGCTGAGAGAATTTCTAAGGAGAAAGTCCTGAAACACGACTGTCAGTTATTCTCGCGACTGTTCATCTCGTGCCAAAACAGGCAGTGTGGATTGCAAGAATTCCTCAAGCACGAGAATCAGTCACACCCTGCATCTCTGAGTGACAGCGGCAAGCTTCATACGTGTCAGAAGTCACAGCTGGTTGAAATTCTTGAAGCGCAAGTGAACATCCCAGACAGAGAACCAAAGGGAGATGCAATCATTATTGATGGCTCAGCACTTATCAAAGCCTTACCTCCACGTACTTCAAAGACATTTGATGACTATGCTAAAGAAGACAGCATCCCAACGGTGGAATCCTATGGTGCCAGGTACGAGCGGGTGGAAGTAGTCTTTGATGTGTACAAGAAGTCAAGTCTGAAATCCGAGACGAGGTCGAGAAGGGGGCAAGGTATAAAAAGAAGAGTGACAGGAACGAGTAAGACACCAGGTAACTGGCAAAGCTTCCTTCGTGACGCCAGCAACAAGACTGAGCACGATTGATGAGGTTATTTATTTAGTCAACGCTAATTTATACATGGTACTAATTCATTTATCAGAAAACGAAATATATAAGTAAATAAATAACATCATCAATCGGGAAAATTACCCGATTGATGATTTTATTTATTTATTTAACACTAATTTATGCATGGTTCTAATTAATTCATCAGATAGCGAAATATAGCAATGGAAAGCTAATAACATTGCGCTTCTATTGATACCCTTCATGATAAAAGTTGACTCACAAAGTTTTAAATGGCGAAGAGTTAAGTGAATATTAAGTTCATGCATATTTCTTCATAGTCTCGTAATGGCATTTCTTTAGCGTGTTTTACTGTTTTTTATTTGATAATATTATAGAACAAACATTTACGAAGATTACAGTATATCATATATACTGATAAACCAGTCTATATGATAGTCCATATATCTCTTTGTCGGGCGACCCGAAGGCCCCTATGCAGCCCCGCAATTCAAAACATTGTCGCGTGAACAGTCCAGGTATACAGTGGTCTATGACTATATCCATCCTGTAATATGGAGACCAAAACTGAACCGCATAGTCTAGGTGAGGTTTGACTAGAGCCAGATAAAGATTTAGAATAACTTCCGCACTTCTACTTTTAACACTTCTGGTAATGAATCTTAACACTCTATTAGCTCTATTTCTAGCCTTAATACATTGTTTCCTAGGTCGGAGGTCTGGGCTCACCCTCAGTCCAAGATCTTTTTCACCTTCTGATCTTTTCAGCGATACATTGCGTATGGTGTATCTATTATCAGGGATTTTTCTACCAACAGTCATAACGCTGCACTTATCAATATTAAATTCCATCTGCCATCTGACTGCCCACTCATTAAGTTTATCTAAGTCTCCCTGCAATATGTTTACATCAGACTGTTTCTCAACTTTGGCATCAAAAGTGTTCCAAAATTGTGATTTTCTTTACTTTTGTGCGAGGACTTGGGTTGATGGAAGCACAGCTTTTGATGTACTCGGGCCCTCATCTGATTCTTTGCTGTGCATGAGCTTTATCAAGCGCTCTTCTTTACTTTTAGCAGTACTTTTGTCTGCAAAAGGTATCTTTTTAAAGCGTGGATCCAAAAGGGTGGCAGCTTCAAGGCAGAGAACACTTTCAAGATCAGGGAATCGCCGTAACATTTGTCTCTTTAATTCTTTCCCAAGAGGAAATGACGTGAACCTCTGTTGAGCCTCACTGTCATCTCTTTAGTCAGTTCTTCAAAAGGCTCGAGTGATGCAACAATCAGCTCAAGTTCTTCGTTGCTGATGCACAGGTCTTTTTTGCCCAGCAGGCAGAGTGTGGTGGCAACAAGATCGCTCTGCTGTGCAAAGCGTTCCAACATATAAAATGTTGAGTTCCACCTTGTCTCTACATCCTGAATTAGCTTCTTTGCTGGCAGATTGTTTTGTTCCTGAAGCTGGCTCAGCTTATCAGAAGCTTTCACGCTGTGATGGAAAAAATGTTACAATATGTTTCACCTTTTCTTTTACTTGCTGGACCACCTCTGTATTATTTAGAAAAACTTGCACAACCAAATTAAGAGTGTGTGCAAAACATGGAACATGGCGCAGTTTCATTATATTCACTGCTGAGGTCATATTACTAGCATTGTCAGTCACGACTGAAAATACCTTATCTAAAATATTCCACTTATTGCAGATGCGTGTCAGCTCTTCTGCAATATTCTCTTTTGTGTGACTTTTAGTAATTCTTGTTGTTTCCAAGACCACAGACTTGAGAGTCCATTCTGGGGAAATACAGTGTGCTGTTACTGTAATGAACCCCGTGGTTTGTCTGGAAGTTCATAAATCAGTGGTTAGAGAGATATGCTTAGATTTTTCTAAGTCCTTTGACACTTTCTCTACTTCCTGGTTGTAAAGGAGCGGAAGATGTGTTCTAGTTAACTCCCTTCGACTAGGTAGTTCACAGCGTGGATTCAGGCCATTGACTAACTGTCTGAATCCATCATCTTCTACAACTGGCAGGAAGCAAATAAAGCGAGCTCCACTGGGGTACATACTCGATGGTCCCATAGTTTTCTTTAGAATCCCCTATATATATAAACCATATAAACAGCCAGCAACTCTTCTACTGGTTTGTACTTCTTCTTCTAACAGGTACAGCTGCAATTAACATGGAGGTCATTGTTCACCTTGTGGTAGGATATGGAAGAGCCAAAGAAACCTTCCATCTTCTCTCGAAGCCGATACATAGTCAGCAGGTCATCCTCGCTACCGGGGCTTTCATTGGAGGTTGGATGAGAGAAATTTTCGGGAGTTTTTGTCGGGTCTGACCCCAGCTTTCCTTCCTTTCGTCCGTGTACTTAAATTTCGACCCCACAACTTTTGATGGTGTTCCCCCTTTAACGGTCCCCTGAAAACATCCTCTCGCGCGGGGTGCGGAGATGAGTTTAAACCTTTTGTGGGGGCGGGCCCTCGACCGGCCAGTCCCCTGCGGGGATCCAGATCACTAAAGGGGACCCCACTGCTGATATACCTAAAATTCCTCGGCAACCCTTTTAGACCTCTTCCCTCCTCTCAAAATAGGAAAAATCTCCATCCCAAATAAGGCAAAATAGGCCCCGAACGAGTCCATTTTTACTAATAACTAGAAAGGAACTATGTTGAGGTCTTTGATTGATGAGCGCCCCGATTTTGATATAGTTTCTCTGTTGTATCCCCGGAGTTATCAAAATATAATGAATGATCGGGCCCCTTTTGAAACCCTATTTGATATACTACTTCTAGTAGTAGGTTACTTGTAAAGACAACCTTATGCCTAACACAGCCCCATAGGTTCACCAAAACCAACGGCAAGGGAGGCCCCAACAAATCAACAAGCTCCACATGGGATTCGCTGCTGTGATCCCAAAAATTCACACATGCCCAAAAAATCTTATACACCACCTCTTGGTGATCAGTGGGGTCAAAAACCCACTTTAGCATCATCTGAAGTCCCCCCTACAAATAAAGTCCCGAGACCCTTTTTTCCCTGATATATTTTGTAAAGATGGTCCCAAATATTTTTTTATCAAACGCACTAAATTCGGGGTCTCCCCGGCCACAATCAAAGTGTCCATATCATTCCAGGGGACAGTCCTGGACCAGGGGCTCCACAGCGGCTTGGAGAAATTTACTTGGTTTTGGTCAATTAAAATTTACGCGACCTCCCCCAAACTATAAGTCGCTGTAAGGTTTGAACCACCAAATGCCACCATTTATAATGTTATTTTACCACCCGTAGGGCACCTTTATAAGTCGTAATTGTAAGACTTATCGGGTATGAGTTAATTGGTACTTCCGCTTTGTACACATTTATTTAGAGTCCAAAGGAGCGTAGAATTCAACCAAGTAAAAAGAATGCCCCTTGAGCACAGCCGGGGAGTGCGGATGGGGCGTTGAGCAGAGCGTGTTTGTAGCGCGATGTCCGAGGCTTTTCCCCTCCCTGGCTTCTTTTCCTTTTCTACCCTTGGGGGAAGTGTTGTTGTCCCTTTTGTTGATACTTAAATTAATGGGATAACCCTACAATGCTGATTCCATAAAAACAGCCCCTTTGGCCATTTTGGATCAAGCTGTGGATGAAAGCTAGACATTTTCCCCACGGACGAAAGATAGCAGGAAAAGTAAACGTATAATTTATATATTTTACTAGATATATAATTATTGTTTAAATTTCAAAAAATACACTGATTTTGATTTTAAGTACTGAAAATAAAATTAGGGTAGTTGTAGTACTTGTTAACTTGTGTGATAATATTTGTAATTTCAAAATTAGTGATGCAAGTTAATATTATGTTGGGAGTGAAAACTGACTGCATTGCTGGGGCCCGCTTAAATTTGTCCTAAAATTAGAAAATAAAAATTTAGCTGGGGGAATAAAAAAGGGGTACACCTAAAAGGTTTTAAAACATATAAAAATAAAACTATAAACTTCCCAACGCTAATTCCTATCGCAAAGTGGAAAAACTCTGAGCAAATACACAAAAAAAATAAAAAAAACAAGGATTACATGTTTCAACATCAAAAAAAATGACATGGCCGAGAAAAATTATATACAATATGTTCGTACTAGTGGGGGGAAAATCCAAAATGTGAAAATCACTTTTAAAAAATTTAAGGAAAGGTGTAGCAAGTGATGTACCGTAGGACTGTAGCTAGCAAATCAACTGTCAGAAAGGTGCTGTGAAATTAAGGGAAAAATTGAAAACTTAAAATTTCAAGAAAAGAATTTAACTTAAATTTTAAAGTAAACGTTAAAAACCCTGAAGAGTCAAGTAAGCGAAGGCTCTTTCTGACTGTAGAGGCTGCGTGTGCATAGTATAACAATATATGTACCTACATAATAGTACTGTGTCGTAAAAGAATGAAAAGGGACGTAGACATAAAGGGAAAAAATTGACAAGCCCTCCCCTGATACAACTGTGGGGTTTATCAGGTCCCGGTGGGTAATGGGGTGTAAGAAACCTGTAATATGAAAATAAGTAATAAGTAACGTTTGTCATGCATATATCCCTATTTTTAAAGTTAGTAAGTACACAATCCTATCATTCAAGTAGGATGTGGTACAACAAAAACGTAAGTAAATCATTCCTGTAGGAAGTATTCATTATACTAAGTTATGATGCAGTTATTTTATCATGCGTTAATACGTAAGGAATTAATTAAAGGGAAAAAAATATGTAATTATGCAACAAAAAAAGTGTTTTAGTTTTTAGCAAAAAAATAAGTTGGAAAAATAAGTGAGTTAGTATGTTTTTAAAATACAAACAATGTCATGCAAAAATTAATGTATTTCAACTTTAAGTGCGTAAAAATTTCCCTTAAATAAGGAATGAAGTAAAAAAATGTCATGCAATGATAAGTGTCTAATATTCCTTTCTTTGGGGAAAAGTAATCAAAAATGTGTCTTTTTGCAAAAATACGGCGAAATTTTTCCTTGAATTGGAGTGAAAGTAAAAAATTTATATAATGCTATGCACTGTGGTTGAAATTTTTTAACATTACATATAGATTTAAGGAGAGATGTACATGGGTTATCTGGGTTCTGCTATCCTTTATAGTTTCAGGCTGATTTACAAGGTAAAATGCAATTATATTATTTCTATATGGTCAGAAAATATGTAGCAAACAAAAAAATCGTAGAACTCAATGTAAAGTTTTTTAAAAGGGGGTTATAACTTTGGCTTGGGTGTTGTGTAGACATTTTAAAAAATAGAAAAACACACAAAAAAATTCAGAATACAGGGAAATTTGAAAATTAATCAGGTGAAGTATAAAAGTAATAATGGAATGGGGGAAGGAATGACCCTACTGTTTCTGCGTGTGTGTCGCAATTGTGACGTAAAGTTGTAGCAGGGTGTGTGTCATCATTAACTACAGGTGGTCCTGTTATAAAAATTAGTGTTTTGGTAAAGCATCATCGTACCTAATCCTCTTTTTTACCGAAAAATATTCGCGACCGTGTTTGTAGTAAAAACGTCTCAAACTAAACAATCACGAAAAAAAAAGAACTTACAGGAATCAGGTTCAGGAATCGGGAAAACCGAACTGTGAAATGATGACATTTCTCGCTCGGGCACGCTATTTAAAGCATTTTTGTCAATCTCAGGAGTTTTCATGGGCAGAGAAATATTAACTCTAAAGTAGACAGAGTAAAAGGGGGCCCTAAAGTGGGAATTTAGTAGTAAATTGCATGGAAAGTATGTCTCCAGGAATTGTAAAAATATGCATTTTCTACTGTTTAAAAAAATAGTGTGGGGAAAACCGTGATCAAAAATTATGATATAAGTGTCCCGGGGGTTGAACAGATTACTCATCGTAGCCATTAAAAAAACTAAAAGTTGTTAAAAAAAAGCACTATAGTATTTTTAAAGTTGAAATTGTCCGTGAGTGAAAACACTGTGTTAACTCAAAATGACCTGTCCCTAAAAAATGTAAAACAATTACTTTTCTGGTAGTACTCGATTGGTGTTGATAGGGGAGGTCCAGGGATGAAGGATGAACACAGCGGGATGAGTCCGGATGACGGATGTAGTACGTCACCGGGGATATAACTTTTGTCAAG
Organism: Chionoecetes opilio; assembly: GCA_016584305.1. Lineage (NCBI taxonomy): Eukaryota > Metazoa > Arthropoda > Malacostraca > Decapoda > Majidae > Chionoecetes > Chionoecetes opilio. Next base: position 7,333 of record JACEEZ010008568.1, read on the forward strand.
AAGAAAAAAATTAAAAAAACAAATAATAATAAAATATTAAAAAAAATAAAATTTTGAATAAAAAAATTCAAGACATTTTTGGGGGTGATGCAGCGCTAAGTCCCTAGTAGGAACGGCGGTAGTGGGAGTAGTGATGACACTGGGTTAGGAGTGTCAAGTCACATTTTTGTGAGGGCGGTATGGTGTTTGGGCTGTGTCGCGGAAAGCTCGGCAGGGGGAGGTGGTGTTGCTGGTTGCTTGTTGCTGTGTAGCGGGGGGTATCTGTGTTGCGCTGGCCCATGACGAGATGATCTGGTTGAAGAGGGGTTACGTTCTGCCATGACGACATGCAGGCGTAGAGTGTATTGGAGCAGGCCCCCGTGAACGTACGTAGAAATCTTGACCGTGGAGAGATGCGAGACGTTTTGTCGGGGGCAGCGCGGGTCGGGTGGCAGTGTTGACGCGTCGACCTTGTGACTGCGGAATGCGCGAAAGCATTAGACGGTGTGTGTCTCTTCCACTCTCTGTAGTGCCTTTGGGGCTCGTCGATTCTTGTAGGAGTTTTGGGTTGTAGGAGAGGTTGTTTATTATAGTACTTGAGATATAGTAGTTTCCCGGGTGAATGTGGGGCTGTAGCAAATTTTTGTAGATTTTTATTGATTAGATTTTGTTGCGGCTTGTAGGAGTTGATTTTAGTAGTAGAAGTACTTTGGGAGTCGCTGGCTGGCTTTGCTTGTAGTTTTGGCTTTTAACTCGTGGGGTAAGTTAAAACGCGTTATAGTGTAACGTAAATATAAAATCCCCTCCCCCCTTTTGTCACCATTTTTAAGTCGCTGTAACGGTTTTAACCACCGAATGCCCCCATTTAAAGTCGTTATATTTCCACCGCGATGGCCCCTTTATAACGGGATATTGTGAGATTATTGGTTGAGTTAAATTGGGGACTTCCCTTTGTACACATTTATTGGTCCCGTAAGGAGCGTAGAGATTACAAACCCAAATAAATGAATGTCTTGAGCACAGCCAGGGGGTGCGGATGGGGCGTGTGAGCAAGCGTGTTTTGCGTCGAGTCCCAGGTCTTCTTCCCCTCCCCGGTTTGTTCCTTTCTATCCTTTTGGGGGAAGTGTTGTTGTTCCTTTTTTGATACTTGAAAAATGGGATTAAAAACTGCACATGCTGATTTCCCTACAACAGTCCTTGGCCTACTTGGACAAGCGTTTTTGGGGTGCAAGCAGAAGGTTCCCACGGACGAAAAATAGCAGGAAAAAAATAAAAAGTATAATTTTTATACTTTAAAAATAGATATAAAATTTTATGTTTATAATGTTTCTAAAAATACCTGATTTTTTTGATGTTAAGTACATGAAAATATAAAGTATGGTTTTTAGTACTTGTTACATTTTTGTGTAATAGTTGTAAATAATAAATAAAGTGAGAAGTTAAATAATGTTAGGAGTGATAAAATGACTGACACAACTATCAATTACAATTACAATTTAAAATTTCCAATTAGAATATTTTTAAATTACAATTACAAAAAAGCAAAGAGGTTAAAATACATATTTCAATTACACTTTGATAGATTAAATAAACTAATTCTATTTAATATATATAAATATATATATATATATATATATATATATAATATATATAATTATATATTAATATATATATAAATATATATATTATATATACTATAAATTATATTATATTAGGGTGTCCCCAAATTTTTGTCCCAAAAATTTGTCAGCAACCTCCCTAATTTTCTCCCGCCTGAAAACATGCCAGCAAGGTTAATTTAAATTTGTGTTCTTCAATTTTAAGGGGCCCCCCCAAATCATGTGTTACTATTGCTAAAGGCTATTCTCCTTTACTACTTGAAACCTTTTTTTTTTTTTTTTTGGTTTTGACTACAAACAGCAGGGACTGTGTGGGTTGTGGGAGTGGTGCGAAATGACCCTAGAAATGCATTTCTCCCAGATATAATGTAATGCTGCTCAACTCCCACATTTAGAGTTCTTAGATATAAGGTGGGATTCATTAGGGGAAATTACAACGTCGTGGGGGACCCCCAGTCCTAATAAGTAATGAAATTTTGCGAGCGAGGCGTGGGGACCGTTTTTTCTGCGAGATAGTTTTTACGGTATGGGAAATGGTCAAAAAACTGGATTTGTACGGTTCCTGACAGGACACAATTTTTTAGGGAAAATTTAATGTAAAATTTGGAAAATACTTAGATAAATGAACAAAATTAAATAATATATTTAAATTCTTCTGAGTCTGTCATAAGGCCAATAAAAAAACACTCGAACAAGGGCCGGATTTGGCTCACGGGCCGCCAGTTGAATAGCCCTGCTATTGTGGCTACTCTGCCCGAACATTTTTGTTCCCTCTGCTCATACGCCTACGCTCATGGAGAAGGCTTTTGATATGGCGCTAAGAGATGGTATACAGTGTCCGCAAAAAGTATTGGCCGCCCCCCTATCCCCCTATGTTGAGGTCCATCTGCAATATGTGTTGCATCGTCCGTTGAGCAACCTCTCCCAGCAATAATGAATGTTTTATTTTGAGTTCATTGGCAGTGATCCGCTAGTCCTTCATACTTCTCGCTTCAGGAGTCTATCTGTGGTCTTACAAGTCTTCTTTGGCCTTCCAAAACAGTTTACGTAATGGAACCGTGTTAGGTGGG
>JACEEZ010008568.1:15000-22508 GCA_016584305.1 Chionoecetes opilio
GCACAATTGTAGGAAATTCTACAGTCAGTAGAGAAATGCCTAGAAACCATTGCAATCCATTAATTTCATGTCATATACATTACAAGGGTACCTGAAGTACTCCTACATCCACAAATGCTGAATAAGAAATTTTTTCTGAAGATACTAAATTAGGCTTAATTTTCCGACAAAAACTGCTAGAGACATAAGATATGTCTGAAACCCGTATCAAAAAGTAGGGTGGCTTCAGCACACTTTCCCCTTTCCCCAAACATTTAACCTTAGCTGTCGGCCAGAACAGGCAGGTTTGCTTCATGTTAGTTTTATAATAATTGGGGTGTTTGTGGGCCACACCAACAGGTCATCGGGCCCTTTTCACAGGAATTTTTTCCAAATGTTCACTTTCACGTATCCTGGCAACCTGATTTCCATGACCCTTAGCCCTGCCTTTGTCCAAATCATTACCTTTATAACAAACCAAAATTTTATGAAAAACCCACATTTGGTACATATTGCAGAGCAACCTAACCCTATGTGCCCTGGTTTTAGGCAGTGGAAACACAACTGTCCCTTTTGAATTATCCCCTTTTCGCTCCGAAAGTGAGAGCTTAAGTACACTAACACCTTTCACTTGCATGTGGGTTGTTACAGAAACCACACCTGACTGAAGTTACTCAGAGGAAGTTTGAAGGGGTGAAGCAGAACCCGGAAGCACTTTCCGTTCTCTGCCTCAGGTTGACTTCTGGGCCGAGTCTTTTCGGTTGTCACATCCTTTAAGGTGTTGACCCCTCACGGCCTCTATCTCTTTTGGAGAAACTGCAAGAGCCAACGGAGGTCACTTTCATGGCCAGAACCTTCCCTTTACCACTCCAATCTAATGTCATGTGGCAAACGACCTAATATAACTGGAGTCAAAAAAGGCCATAATGATCACCATCTACACCTAAAGCCTCCAAAACTCCTCACATGTGTCAAAAGTTCATCTTTCAGCTTCCACAAGGAGGCTACATCTCCATCTCCAGCAGACCTGGCAGGCATACTTACTTAAGAAGAGCCTGTATGTGTACACAGATTATCCTCTCCTTTCTACCAAAGAGCTCCTTCAACAAGTTACATGCAACTTTTTAATTGGTTGCCGGTGAGTGAAACCTAGGATCACAGACTTAGCCTCACCTTCCAAGAGAAGGGCTGCAAGTAGGGAATTTGCTTATAACAGGAATGTCAGTTTCACCCACCAGGGCCTCAAAACCTGTCCCAAAAAACTGCCTTCAAATTAACTCACCACTGAACTTCGGCAACTCAATTTTTGGTAGATTGACACGTGTAGACAAGGATTCTATAGAGTTACCGTCACTGCGATCTGCTGACTGCCGCTTCAATTGCTCAACTTTACCAAAACTCACTAGCATCTGGGCAGCCAACACACGCGGCTCTCTTACCTCGCGGCGGAACACGTCAGCGGCCTCGATGTCATCCTGTAACAGCTTAGGTTCACTTATCTCCAATTCCAATTCTCCCTGCGCCTCGTCTAGGGCAGCCAGACGCTTGTCGAAGTCCTCCACGGCATCATCCAGCTGCACTTTGGTCACATCAGGGAAATCCAGTTTTGCCCTCAAAGCACGGGAGCTACGCGTGGCCCACCCCCGACCAGCTGTCCGGCGTCTTGATAGCTTTTCGTACATAGACATCTTCGCCAATTAACGTACAGGATCACTTGAACTCACAGTATCCCGGGTCTGGGCACCATTGATCGCCCCAGGAACAGCAATCAGCAGGGGACGACCAGGCGAAGAGCAGGGGCTGAAAAGCGGCTCAGGTACAGGCAGCCACAAGCAGGAGGTGTAAGCAGTATGGCGGCTGAGTGTCAACAACTTTATTTTCACCAGCTCGTCAGCACAACAATAAGTGAAACAAGTGTCAATTATCCCCAATCTATCAAATAAAGCAAAGAAAAAATAAATGAATTAAATAAACCCCAAATACCCTAAGGTACAAACCCAACAAACACTAAAAATTTACCGTCATTTTGCCCAAGGTTACTGGTGGTTCATTCCATTTCTGCCAGAGGAAGATATAGTTACATGACTCCGTGACATGGATCGTGTGGGCGAATTGACTTTAGAATGGGCGAATTGACTCTTACATGTGGGCGAAATGTCATGTGGGCGAAATGACCGGTAATCTCGGCACAGTGTTTGTGTCCGTGGCGGCGATAATTGTGTCGTCATTTTACGTCCTGTTTTGATGTTCCATAGTTTAGGGTGGTGTGGTGGGGTTGGCAACAGGTGGCAGGGAGGTATGGTGTGTGGTGGGGTGGCAACAGGTGGCAGGCAGGGTGGTGGTTGGTGGGGGTGGCAACAGGTGGCAGGGAGGTATGGTGTGTGGGGGGGCTGGCAACAGGTGGGGGAGGTATGGTGGTGGTGGGGTTTGGCCCAAAAGGTGGCAGGGGAGGTATAGTGTGTGGTGGGGCTTGCAACAGGTGGCAGGGAGGTATGGTGTGTGGGGGGTTGGCAACAGGTGGCAGGGAGGGATGGTGTTGGTGGGGCTGGCAACAGGTGGCAGGCAGGTGTGGTGTGTGGTGGGGCTGGCAACAGGTGGCAGGGAGGTAGGTGTGTGGTGGGGCTGGCAACAGGTGGCAGGCAGGTGTGGGTGTGGTGGGGCTGGCAAAAAGGTGGCAGGCAGGTGTGGTGTGTGGTGGGGCTGGCAACGGTTTGGGAGGGAGGTATGGTGTGTGGTGGGGTGGCAACAGGTGGCAGGGAGGTATGGTGTGTGGTGGGGTGGCAACAGGTGGCAGGGAGGTATGGGGTGTGGTGGGGCTGGACAACAGGTGAGTCGACCCCTTTTTCCCCCCCAATTGGGTTGGGGTTTTTCCCGGGTTTACTGTAGCTATAGTGAATAGTCTTACAATGTTAATGGCTTTTAAGTGTTTTAAGTTAATTAAGCAATGTAGGAGACATCTTAGATAGGGTTATAAAGTGAGTGATAATTAGAAATTTAGGATATTCAAATATTCCAAAATATAATAATTTGCATTCTAGATTGCTTTTATAATTTCATAACCATTACCACATCAAATCATTCCTATCCCCTCAAAATCACTTTTTTCAGCAATCATGGAATTCCTGAGGGCAATATAACATGACCGGCTGCACATGGAAAGGGTCTTCAGAGATCGGCTTGATCCTCTAGAGCAGTGCTCTTCAACCTTTTTTGTTGTCGTGCACCCCTAGTAGAGATTTGGTAAGAGCTGTCCACCACAATTTTGTTCTCTCTTTAAAATCTGCCGGCTCTGACATTTTAAATCTAACTATATCATTCTCAAAATATATAGGTAGAAAAAGGCAGCTTCACTCTCATTTACAATTTACAGTTTACATATTATTCTGTATAATAACGCATGCAGTCTAAAACTATAAATATACAAGGTTAAAAATAAACATACCTTCGGAATTCCACAGCAAATGCATTTTTCGTCTCACGAAACTAAAGTAAAATGGCACCTAATATGCGTTATATTTGGTAATCCAGAAAACAAAGCCTTTTCCTTCAAGAAACAAAAATCAGTGGCCTGGCTGCTATTGCAATTTGTCTGCTATGAGCTTAAATCGAGGCATCAGACACTTTTCAAATGCAACCCGCATAAGATGATCCAAATTCATAATGGCATTCCTTTTCTATGCCTTGATTAAAACTAAGCTTGAAAAACCTTGCTCACACAGACATGATGTTGGCATCAGCACAAACATGGCTGTTGCCTCCTCAGCTAACTCCTTGTAGTCCTGACTATCAAGCAGGACAACCCAGCAATGCAATGCATAGGATGGACAAATGTTTTGAAAGCTGCATTTTAAGAATAATCCACTGGAAGCTCCAAATGGGCATCAGAATGATCAGTTCCATCATCTGAGAATGGATGAAGCTTCCACATGATGGAGGTCTGAGGAGTCTTGGAAATATGAGTCAAGGTTTTCCTGCATCAAAGTCAGATGTCTGGTAATCCAGGGGGACATTCCTACCTCCAGTGTCTGCTCTGCGGTTTGCATACCATGTGCCCAGCCATTGTCTCTCATATAGGTATCATACATAGACTTCAAAATCAGAACACCTCTTTTCTACATTGCTTTAAAAAACGTTCACCTTTAGTTTGAATGAATTTATTTTCCCTATAGTACGTCCTGTCAAAATATCCCTACCTTTTCCTAGTTTTATACCATATATTTATTTTCCCTTATCTATACCGACACGTGGGCATGACCTCGTCCACCCACCTGTCCACCCCAAGACAGCCGTCCACCCCTCACTCAGTTTCGTCCATCTTGTGGTGGACCGTCCACCCAGGTTGAATAGCACTGCTCTAGAGTCTAAATGTCAGTGACAACCACCACCTACGGTATTACCACCTACCCTGCCATGAGATCCTACAGCTCTGTGGGGAGATTGAACCACAGCTTTCCAGACTCACCAATAGGACTGTAGCAATTCCAATCCACACTCAAGTCTTGGTTGCTCTGAACTTCTTTGCTAGTGAATCATTCCAGTGTGTTAGGTGACACTGTTGCTCTCAGTCAGATTACTTAAATTCCCCATACTCCATAATAGCTGACAACAAAAACAGGTTTAAAATCCAACTTAAGCCCAGCTATGGGTTAAATAGTGGGCAGCCTGGGGTTAATCCCTACAGGGGGTTCTGCGTCCCTGGCCACGGTGAGCAGTAAGGCCAATCCCTGACATGATTGGTTGGGGGGGGGGGGGGGGGTTGAAACCCTTTCCCCTGTAAAAACTAAATAGCCACAACTAGAAAAGGGTAGAGGCCGGGGGCGCGGTAATCGCGCCCCCGCCCCCGGTTTTTTTGCCGGGGGGGCCCGACCATGCAAACCCTCCTATGCCGACGCAGGGGAGGGTCCCCTATGACAGTCGGGCAAAGCCCTCGGGAATCCCGCATTAAATCAAGTGGTAGGGCCCCCTACCCCAAACTTTTTCTTAGGGGGGTGGCCGGGGGTGCAGGGCGGCGCCTGCCCGTCGAATCACCCTGGGATCAACCTGCGGGGGTTTTTCTTCGTGGGGGCTCGTGGACGTTTGACCCTCTCAGACATCATCGATACCTCTCCTTCGGGCGAGCTCAGTAGGGAGGGGGAAGAGGGGAAAACTCTCTAGACGGGGAGGCCGGGCGTGGCGAGACTAGCAGGGGGGGTTAAAACCCTCCCACTGGCCCGGCATGAGCAAGGGCCCGGTAGGGGGAGTAGCTACAGGCATCTCCAGCAAACTGCACCCGTCAGTTGTTGGGGTTACCCCGGGTTGATGAGCGTATAATGGGGGTGGGGATAAAAAACACACTCGGGGTTTCATGTCTCTTTTGCAGTGTACGCTCCTACCGAGATGCGAAAAAACTAAAGGAAGGAGATGTTCTAACCCCAAACTCGATCTGATTAGCCCAGGTCCTCCTCGGGACAACTCTTGTCGGGCGACTTCAAGCTACTACGGGCACTGTGAGAGATGGCTCGAGTTAGTGTTGGCCCCCATGGCTCCGGTCCCGAAAAACCAAAAAATTCTCTGCTTCAGAAAATTTGCAAGGGCCAGAAGGTTTAGAATTTCAGGTTTTGGGATCAGAGACCGAGCTGCACCGTGGGCAGGGTTTTAGTAATGCCGGGAGGGATAGCTAAGGGATCGACCACACCCGTTAGTTCGTTTTAGGATCCTCCAGAACTGCAGGTTTCCCGGGTGCTGAGTTTTTGGAACAATACAACTTGTTTTTGCTACATTTAAGCTTCAGTCAAGTCCAAAGAATCTAAGAGGTAACCATATGTGTTTATCTTGAGAAAAATGAAGGACTTGAATTGCTATGAGTATGCGGGGGCAGTCTCAAATCGGTTTGTGTGCTCGGTGCTCTCGGGGATCCGTAGAACTGTGGGAACCTTCAAACGTGAAACTCTAAAAGGGTCCCAAAGGTATTTGGGGGGGCGCCCGAGGTCAAGGGGTGGTTTTGTCTCGACGGAGCGCGGGGAAAATCGAGGGTCACCTGCCCGGGGGCGGGAACCGGGACCCCCACAGGGCTCGTCACGCCGGGGCTAGAACCCTCCGAGGAGAGACAAGGAGAGTATGTCAGGAGTCTCGTGAGGATTGAGGGTCATTTTAACCTAATGACCTCCCGACCCCCTACCGAGCCCTGAAGAAACTCCGTTCCAAGTCCCTTTCGGGCGAGTGCTATTCGAACAGCAGAGGGCGCCTCGTGTCGGAATGGATGGCAATGGCTCGTGGGTGGTACTTTTTGGGCATTGTTTACGGTGACCCTCCAACTGAGCAGCTTCACACCACTGGGGTTTCAGGCAGTGGATGCCCCATCCCCCATTGACGAAACCGCCCCTCTCTTGACGAAGTCAGAGAGGCTTAGCAAAGTGAAGGGGGAAAGGACTGGTTTTTTTTATATCGTGCGGAAACCCCAAAAAACTGGGGGTGGGGCCCTGACCCCGGGTTTTCATGTGTCCGACTCCCGTGTGGGCAATCGGTACCATTTCCCCCCTGATGGAAAAAAGGGGGCGGGTTTTCCCATTGGAAAGGGGGAAAGGGGCCGTCAGGACGCAACAATTACCGCGGTATTACACTGCTCAGCGTACCAGGCAAGGTGCTTGCCCATCTATTGCTGACACGAATTCGCAGTCATCTGTTGAAGCATCAGAGACCTCAGCAGTCTGGGTTCACGCCTGGTAAGTCAACAACGGACCGTATCCTAGCGCTTCGTGTCCTGGTGGAACGCCGACGTGAGTTTCGACAGGGGATGCTCGCAGCCTATGTTGATCTCAAGAAGGCGTTTGACTCAGTGCATCGTGAGTCACTCTGGGATCTTCTGCGACTTCGAGGGATTCCTGCAAGGACTATTGGTTTGATAACTGGTCTGTATTCTGGGACTGAAAGTGCTGTGAAGTGTGGGGCAGGTGTATCCAGCTTCTTTCCTGTGAATACAGGAGTGAGGCAAGGGTGCGTCCTTGCCCCATCCCTTTTCAACGCTTGTATGGACTGGGTATTGGACAAGGTTGTAGATCAAAGTGATTGTGGAGCATCCGTCGGCAACACCAAGATCACTGATCTTGTTTTTGCCGATGATGCATATATTATATTATTGCGATGATATATATTTCCTTTTCTGATAAATGAATTAGCAGCATGCATAAATTAGCGTTAACTAAAAAAATAACATCATGAATTCGGGTAATTTTTCCCGATTGATGAGGTTATTTATTTAGTTAACGCTAATTTATGTATTAACATTTATGTAATAACATATAAGGCCAACCACCTGAGGCCTCAAGGAAGATAAAAGCCTAAAGACGCAACAGGTGTGATATATTAATATAAATAATACTAATAAAATAATTATAAGGTGAAGTCAAAAGCTTTTTTGTCTCATCAAGTCCCCTCTAACTGAGTTTCAAGAGAGCTTGCACGCGTACGTCTAATCTCCGAGACGAAAACTGAGAGACTGAAGCGCGAAGCGCCATTGTTCGGAAAAAAGCTTGAATTAGTACGAGGCTGCG